>JAUZST010008652.1:0-13450 GCA_034779995.1 Parotocinclus haroldoi
TATATATATCAATTGTCCAATCTAAGGAGTAGTAATTGACTTTACTCATTTAATAATTTAATAACCTCATTTAATGCAGTTACTACTGCACAAAAAGTTTACACCAGATTTTGAAAGTACATACAGTGTGCACCAAAATTAGGGGATATTTAATAGGGGGATATTTCATTTTGAAGTATTCCCTATATTTTGAGAGTATATATTGACACTAAGTAACACTGTATCATCTTAATAAATAAATGACCAGATATAATATTTCTGGCTTATCTAATTGATTAGGTTCTCTTTATCTTTGCTGGCATCCAACCACATGTACAAGCCATGTTGGTGGTAGGGGATATCCAGAGAATGGGTATTCTAATACCACTGCAGCAATACCCTCTACCAAATGACCAGGGCATCAGGGGATTTAGTGTTTTTTATCGTGCATGCTTATTATCGGCATAGAAGAAGTGGTCAGTGGTTTCACCTGTTCACCTACAGCTTTTTCTACATCAAAGCAAATAAAGTAAAAAATATGACAGAAAGCAGTTTAGCTGAACAACACTAGCTCTGTGAAGCATACTTCAAACAAATTCAATTACATTGTTTTAATTAACGCCATAATTTTCCAGATGAAGTTGAGGAAAATTTATGAAATCATCAAAAAAAATAGCACAATTAGTACTTTGATGTTCATCACAGAGCTTTTATGACAGCTTGAATTATTTGAGGCATGGACTTCACTACTGAAAACTAATGATCTACATTAAGCTTGATCCAGCTTTCTCAAATAGTGGTGGATAAGCTATGCAGGCGGAAGACTTGTCACAAAACATTTTATGTATGTCCACAATAAAGTTTAAATTGGATGACATCCAAGCTATTTGCTGACCAATTTGCTGAGATGGCATGTCTTTCTTGATGGAAATCTTTATCACTCTTTTCTCGGTGGCAATTTGCATCATCATCCTAAAAATGACATCATCATCACCAAATCTATAAAAAGTGTCCAACGCTTCAATGCACACAAGTTCAATATCACTTTTATACTTTATACTTAAAGATTATAAAACCAACATCTTGCTGTTTTATAATAATTTCCATTCTTTTAGTTGACAACTCTCTTGTTAGGGCCATGCTTTTTTAAGTGTAAACTGTCTCTTTTAACTGCAAACTGATTCACATTTTTGTGCTGGAATTTGTTTTAGAAATGCAAATTATACAGTGATTTCACATTTTTTCCTCAACCTTGAGAAATTCTTTTTTCCCTCTAGTCTAACTGGATAAAACAAGTATGCCATTAATTATAAAAAATCAATGTATTTTATTTTAGGTATGCTTCAAAAATTCAGAATTTCCAGCTTTGTTCCAAAATTGCCTCCTTTCATTTTTATGGGGATAAGTTTGAATATACACTCTGCTCTGCAGATATTTGGGCAGTATTGACCACAACCAGAGAACTTAAATATTTTTTCACTTAAATGAAATTGCCATAACAGTAAGTCAGCTAGTTCTGAAAACTTACAATAACAATTTTTTGTCATCTGGAGAGGGTGTCATATGTTTTTTGGTAGGTTTTGTTTATTATATTGACATGTGTTTAGGTTTGCCAAATCTAGATTGCCAAAATGTTAACATCAGTGTAACTTATTATAATTATGCTTTTACACTATTCCCCTTGACAGCAAAGTGAAATCACATAATGCAATGCATTATTACTTACTTATTTACATATTTATTTTTATATTTTAGTATGTATTTTTCACATACTAATTCCACATTTCCTGTTGAAAATTCCTGTAGCTCCAAAGCCTGTCAGAGAACACACACCATAATTGAGCCCTGAATGGGACACCAGTCCACCGTAGACCCTAAGGATCTCTGTTAGAAATCCAGTGGATGCTCACGAAAACGTTCCTTCTTTCAGACATAGTCAATCGTGTCTGCATTTGAGCCTAATCCAGCCAGAATCACTGACAAAACTCAAACCTGGCTTCTAGGTTTGGACAGATATATTAGGCTGAGTGTCCTGGACTACATTATGTTCTTTCTAAATAATATACTATAAAGGCATATACCTATAATGGATTGATAAATTTGATTTTTGGTTGCTTTTAAGAAGTTAAAAGAGGTTACAACTCATGTAACTTAAGTCAAGATCATGTTGGCTTTACCATATCACCTCTTGTTTCCAGCAATGTCACAAAACAGAGAAAGTGCTATAGAAAGTCTTAACTTTAGTTTACTCTTTTGATTAACAGAAAACAACAAATAAAACAGGTCATGCCAACAGAAAATAGAATTTATCATTCCTAGATCGTCAATGATCCAAAAACATATGTCCAGATCAGCACAAAAATGGTTTATTATGATGTCCATATCAGTCTCCTTATCTAAACTCCATAGCAAGCCTGTAGAGTAAGCTAAGTATGGGAGTGCACAAGAAATGACATAGGTAACTGGCTGAATCGAACAGGGTATAACATATATTTGTTTCATGATACTATTCTTTCTTGTGCTTTCTAATTTTTGCAGGGGCTATCTGGAAAGTTGTTTATATGAAGCTTTATAAATTTGGGATGATAAAATACTGATTACATTTTAACATAGGATGCTGCCATAGTTAAGTGAATGACAACTTCATTCCTACATAAATGAAGTTAATTTCTAATGTTAATTACAATGTAAGATGTAATTAATTTCTAATACCTCGAACAACATGAACAACTGCTGCGATTTGATTTGGCAAGGGCTGGACAAGATTCTGGATGTAGTCATGTCAGTGTTCAGTGTTCAATTTTACACATTGTTCCAGGAAATGTAATGGATTTTCAGACTACTCAAATCAGGAGATTTTGTGGGCTAGTCCAGATGTGTTTCAGGACATTTCCTGAGTGTTCATCATGCCAATCTGTCAAATTTGCAGCCCTATAAAAGCATGATTTGCCATTTTGAAAAACAAGCATATGAATGTTATGTTTCTCAATAAGATAATAAGCGAAATGCAAAATCTGGTTGTCCAATAGCTCAGTGTAGGCATTGTGATTCAAATTTACTGTCACCTCAACCAAAAGATTCAGCATAATTAAAACATCAACTTGCACTCAGTCCTCATTGAAAGACACAGTGCCTCGAATAATTCACACACAGGCAGAAATGATATTCCTCTGACCAGATAACACTTTATGAATTCTACAACTTTGTAAGCAGAAGTTAGTTTGTTGAGTAGGCTTGTTGTGTTTCACACTGCTCTATACTTTCACATTATGCATTTTCCCCACAGAACGTTTGTTTCAGAAATTGGTTATGACAGTCCTGCGTTGACTTCAAGAAGTAATTCTTGCCGAAGCAATTTATATTCACAGACCATAAAGCAAGCTGACAACCAGTCTGTCAGTTTTGTCTTTCAGCCACAATTCTGATGAGAAGTTCTTTGAAAATAACTATTTTTTTTTTGCTACTGCTGGTACAACTGTAAGACTTTTTGCCAATCAATAACATCTGCTGTGTAACCCATATTATACACATTGAACGAGGCATTCACTGCACTGTACCACCTTTTCTCAGCCTTTGACTCCTGCAACACCCTGCAGGTATATATAGCTTCATCATCCCCAAGAAATGGCATTTTTTTGTCTGGGGAGCTTATGATTTCACATGTTGTATTACAAAAAAAGAAATTTAAGTGTAAATAATAAAAACCCTGACTGTGACAGTGAACACATTGCAATGAAAAGCCATTAGTATAGCTGCATCTGTTTTTCTTAATTATAACTGGCAGGATGTCTGATTTTACTCTTGCTTTTGCCCAATTATTTTACTTTTTGAATTTTTTTTTCTTTGCAGACAATTTTTTTCCAACTGGGCACCTTACATGGATAACGTTGTCACTGTATCTGTGGTAGGGAAATGATCTTTCTTTCTCATGTGCCTTGTGTCTGTGCAAAATCTAGCCAGGACAAAGGCACCCCAAATGACTCAGACACTGGTCTCTATAATGATGATATTATGCTAAAAACTGCTGCTGCACCACCCCAGCAACAAGGGTGAAGAGATTTAAAGCACAATGGCAATCATTCTTTTCCACCTGTTCTGGACAAAAGTCATGAATGACAACATTGATGACTGCAACTCTGAAACCACAACACTTATTATTAAAGTAATGAAAATTCCCATTATGTTGCATTCATTCGCATTATGCCCTTCTATGAAACAAAAAAAATAGCCTTAAATCATTACATATAATTGAGAAAAACACAGAAGGTGTCAGAATTCTAATCACAATATATTTCTAATCATCAATCACACACACTAGAGTGAGATTTTAAATAAGAACCGGAAAGACAATAAAATGGTATCAATTATGAATGGGCAGCAAGGAACAAAGAGGCACTTTTACTTCACATGGCTCTAATGACAGCATTAGAAAATACATTAAGATTTAATCACTTTGCTTTCTCATTCTAGACAAATACACATAGAAGATTAATTTTCACATTACAAAATGTATTCAAGGTTACTAAACACACGTGACTGGTACACAGAACAGAAGTGCTCAAATCATTCACTGTGTTCTAAACATCTACGTTGAAAAATCAAGTATACTTTTAAACACAGTTTTTGTCTGGCACTTTGAATTGCCTCGTGTATGAATGGTGCTCTGCAAATACCTTGCCTTGCCTTGCCGGCACCCATTCTAGCCCTCACACCTTTCCCCAGATCACCCTCCTCTTGTTAACTGAGGATGATAGCCACCAAACTACTACCTGAAGCAGGACGTAAGGGCATGCAGTAAAATTGTTTACTGAACTAGATAATGCCAGGAGACCTGCCCTCATTCACTATTTTATTAATTCAATTGTTATTTTTATTATATATTATTTTGTATTGTACACTTGGACCATTTTATTAGATACACCTGTTCAGCTCCTCCTTAATGCAAATATATAACATGGCACATGGCAGCAAGTCATTGCATTTAGGAACGTGGACATGGGCAAGATGATCTGCTAAAGTTCAAATTGAGCATTAGAAAGGGGAAGAAAGGAGATGTAGATGAATCTGAAATTAGCATGGATGGGCCGGCTCTACTGGGATTTTCATACACAGCCATCTCTATGGTTTAAAGAAAATGGTCCAGAAAAGAGAAAATATACCGTAAGTAACAGCTTTCTGGCTGAAAAATGCCTTGCTGATCCCAGATGCCTGAGGATAATGGTCAGACTTGTTTAAGCTGATATAAAGACAACCGTATCTCAAATAATCACTCATTACAATTGCGGTATACGAAAAAGCATCTGTGTATGCACAACCTCAGTGCTTAAAGCAGATGGGCTACAACAAAAATTATTTCCTGATCTGATCAATCTCAATTTTTGCTGTGACATTCAGAAGGTTTAAACAACATGAAAGCATGGACCCCTTTTGTCTTTTGTGTGAGGTGGTGTGAGGGATATTTTCTTGGCACAACTAAGCATCATTTGAATGCTAAAGCCTACCAAAGTATTGTTGCTGATCATGTCCATCCCAATATGACCACAGTGAACTGTTGGCTACTTATGGCAGAATAAGTAACACACCCTGTGGCAATGCTCAATCATCTCAAACTGGTTTCTTAAACATGACAGTTTGTCCATTGTACTCAACAGTCACCAGACCTCAATTCAATAGAGCACCTTTGGGATGAGGTGGAACAGGACATTCACATATTCGGATATGCAGCCAATACATTTGCAGCAATTTGTCTGATCATGTCAATAAGGACCACATTTTTGAGAAACATTTCCATCACCTTGTCAATATATGCCACAACAACATTACATTACTACATCAGTTCTGAAGGCAAATGAGGGTACCATCAATGTGCACATAATAAAGTGACCAATGTGTGCAGTCTATAGTTCATATATTGTATTCTATATTGTATTCTCTATTGTATTCTCTATGTTGACATATTCACCAGAATATTTTATTCTCTATTCAATTATTAAAATTTTATTTTAATAATTATTTAATAAGTATTTAATTTTATTTATTATATTTCGATTTTCATAGCATTCTGTATACTATTTGAAGTATTTAGCTTTTATGTGGATTATGTGTATTTAAACTATTGGTATAAACTTTATAATTTAGGTAAAATACATTTTATTTCTTATATATTTCTCATATACAATCTTGGCTGTCCATTTTCCCTTTTTAAGTTTCCGCAAGGTTTCTTTATCATCACATTTAGGGAGTTTAGGGGTGCCAGCATTTTGCTAGTCTATCACCATGGTGACTCAAGTTTGAGTCCCAAAACTGCCTTCCAGCTGAGTCAAATGATACACAAAGGCCTAATTGGCTGTGCCATAGGGAGAAGAGATCATCCAGGATCAACAGGGTGACTTATTACACTAAGAATGATGAGGGGGAAGGACAGATGCAAGCAGGATCAAAGATAAGACGATTGGCAGAGAAGCAAGATACAGAGAGGTTGGTCAGGTATTTGTGCTTTTAAGGGGGTTCTGGGTATGGAGCACCTTCACTGCAGGTCAGTGTATTGTTTGTGACTGGACAGTGGCTTATTGTACCTCATATAAAGCAGGGATTTGGAAAGCAGCTATTCAGGGTTAAATTGAACAGAAGAAGACAAAAGATCAGATGAGTGATGGTGCGAGCGAACTACTGTATTCCTACATACAGTCAATTCCGGTTAATGGGACCACTGGTTAATAGGACCAGCAGCTTATTCGGACCAAATCCTAAAGTACCTAATCAAATCCTATTATATACGTGTAATTTTATTCCTCTTATTTGGACCAAAATTCAGCTTAATCAGACCATAGAACATGTACAGTATGTATTATCTTCTTTGCCTAACATTTCCATTTACTACAAAAAAAGAAGCCAAAAGTCACTTAGCCACTGCTAAAGCGGATCATATCACACTGAATACGTTCTCCAAACATTGATTGAAATTAAGTAAGAACTTGTTTTTTATAGTATTATGCTTCGCATGCTGAATACCTATACATTGTGTTGTAGATCGTTTCGAAAAACTTGTTTGCAAATTTATTTTTCAATGAACAAAGTTTGTAAGTAATTCTTCGGTAGTTCTTGTTTCTACGTTTGCTATATGTGTAAATCACACAATAAAGGTTTAATAAACATTTAATATGTTACATAGCACGTCCCATCTTGTAACATACGGCATGTTCGTTTAATCAGACCAGCTGGTTATTAGGACCAAAATGATAGCGTCCCGATGTGATCCCATTAACCGGAATTAACTGTACATGGTACAGACATGGCTAATAACTTTTATTTATGTTAGTAGAAATAAACATATGAAGCATAATACCATGCTACCATCAATGCAGATATCATATCAACAGATACAGCATTTGTCTGGTAAACAATCTCCTTTACCTCTGCTTAACTCTTGTCAGGATGGTGGGGAGGGCTAGGAGCCTAATCTGGAATTTACTGGGGCAGGCAGAAGTTACATTGTGAAAAGGGTGTCAATCCATTGCATGGTTTTCAAACGCAGCATCAGAAGTTTATGTGCAGTTCCACCAGGATTTGAACCATTTCCAGAAGCTCATATGACTGAACCAACCTAAGTGTTGTCCCTATGGCTAACTTTAACATTCACACTTTTGCTTTTATTTAGGAAAACACTGTCAATATTCCAAATCTAGGGATTTAAAGTAATATAGTCTGTAAATTATTAAACCTTAAACTAGATTAGCAGAGCCATTTAATAGACTGATGGCCTAGTGGTTAAGGTACTGGCTTTAGGACCAGAAGGTCCAGGGTTCAAATCCCACTTCTACTAAGCTACCACAGATGGATCCCTGAGCAATGCCCTTAACCCACAATTGCTAAGACTGTATGAATTGTAAGTTGCTTTGGATAAAGGCATCTGCTAAATAACACAAATGTAAGTTTTCTAGGTAGTGTACTTTCTATTAACAATATAACAAATTGTTTGCTCTTTCGCCTTAAGCATTTTTTAATTATATATTTATTATAGCACTTTATTATTTGAACTCTTTTATTAGAAAATTTATGGAAGATTATTATTATTAGAAGGTTCATGACTTCATGTGAGTCTGAGTCTTTGTTAAGTCCTGAGTCTCTTCCTGAAGGAACCAGAGTGGAACTCCAGTCATAGCTCAGGCCCCACCACTGGAAAAAAATGTGTGTGTACAGATTAATTTTGACTGTGAAACACTGCTACTTTAACAAAGACATTAGTCCAGCATAATTCCCACACTGCATTGTATTTCTCAGTTGTAGCATTAGTGTGATTTTATTTTTTCCCCTCTAAATCCGATTTGTCTGCCCACTAGCTTGCTTTGCATTTTTACCAGCTGGTGTCAATTTGGACTAAACAAGCTGTTTGTTTGTGTAGTAATTTAAATTGTAGCTATAAAAAGAAAGAAAACGCATCTCTATCTTCTCCTGAAGCAATTTGTAGACTGTCAATCTGCATTTGTGTCCAAGATACAAAGAGAAAGAAAGGGGAAAAGAAGAAGACATCCTCAAAACAGTGCTGTCTTGACCATGACAGCTTGTTACTGAATTCAGATGTAGAAAGGCTAAGTATAAATATAAATTAACTTTATTTTTATTTGAGAGGTATAAACATGCTATTGATTTAAATGAGCTCTGTCACTTGTGTTTTTCTGAGTTGGCTTAAGACACAGTAGGAGATGTCAATCTTTTTTTACTTGTTTAGATAAAAACAATGTTTTCGGAGTGTTCTTTGAACATCACTTATCAAGTATTCAGAAATTATTGACTGATTATGGCTTACTCTTAAAGGATAACATATCCATATATTTATAGCTAGCATGTGATGATCTAGTTGATTTGCGGATGTGTTTTCACTTTCATAAGTACATACAAATGGTCTTAAACTACACTCACTTGAATGCCTGTTTTATTCACATGCAGTCTTATGCAACAGGTTTGCTGACCCCTGGTCAAATGGCTTGTTTACTTGAATTTCGAAATGAAAGGAAGCCTCAACAATGTCAAGTTTGTTTGTTGTGTTAACTAGCAGCCATAAACAATGACCTACATTTTTGTCCAGATATATGTGTGGCCAAGCAATCAGCTTGCCCAGTGAAAGAAAACAGTGGCCAACAAATGTCAACAACTCCATGTCAAGCCTTAAGCTGGCAATTATTATTGATAGTTTATATTCTGTACATGCAATCCACTTAATTAATCAAAGAGGACATAAGAGCTTAAGGACATATCCCATATATCTATTTTAATATGTTGTATTGTTACATTATGAAACATACGAAGCATTATAGATAGACAGTAGACAGATAGTAGTACATGACATAATTAGTTTAAAAACAACAATTCAACAAAGCAAGGCTAATGTTCATTACTAGCATCAACAACAATTTTATTCGAACAAGGAGCCATATTTAAACAGGGAGCTAAACCTAACCAGCAGATAAATTCTAACAGGCAGCTATATTGAAGCAACAAGCCAAAGGTTAGCAAGGACTGATATCCAAACAAGGAGCTAAGCACCAAATAAGCAGGTAAATGCTTAAAACAAGGAGTTAAACCAAAGAAGTAGTCATATTGCATTTACACAAGCAGTTGATGGCTAACAAGAAGTGACAGTTAAATGTCAACAAGAAGAATAAAGCTAAAAACTAACAACAATCTGTTATCAAACTATGGTTTGTCATTCCTCGCATAATAATTTTAAATTCTCTGAAGTAAACTGACCATTTATTCATTCTTGTTTTATACCCACTTAAACTAATTTAGGGTCACAGCAGCAGGGACCTATCCAGCAACACTGCACATAAGTTGGGACCCTGGGCAGGGTGCCACAGTCTGTCACAGGGCAATAAACTGATGTTATTTTATAGGCAAACCAAGTTAGGTCTTTGTTTTTGGCTTTGTACATAATTACCCTCTAAATTTGAAGAACCACATTGTTGCATATTTCCTGAAGGGAGTGATATGTATAACAGTTTAGGCTTCAGATGCTTTGTAGATGGTAGTGTTACACATAATTTCAAGTGTATCTCTGACATATTTATTGTTATTTGCTGTTTCCTGGTTATGTGTATAAAACTCCATCTGATACCAACAAAAACAATATAAGCTCCCAACAGTATAGGTTTTGTATTTTTAGTTCGTACTATAATACTGCATGGCAGCATGACCATTTGAACTGCTTTGTAACTTGATTATGTTATAAAACCCCCACTTCCTTGTTAGACATGATGTCACTTCAGTAGGTCATGGTGCCTGATAGGGTCGTATGTGAGGTTAGGGAAGCCTCATGCCATCAAGGTTCAGGGAAGTCTTAAGCCATCAGTAGACCAGCATCTTTAACATAGTCTGTCGGTGTGGTATTGTGCTTGATGTCATCAGGCAGCCCACCATTGTCCAGTATAATTTATGTCTCATGGTACTCTTACTAGGATAAGATAGCTTCTGAGACTGGACTTGTTCACTTAATCTGGATATGACTTTGTATTTTTGGACTTGGCAGGAATCAGAATTCCCAGGATCCCATATATTGGCATGTTCAGTCTGGTTCACAACAGTAACTTGTCAGGTTTTATAGTTTAGCGCCCACTATGATACCCCATGAAAACAGAATATTTGAGTTACCCAGAATGTTCAAACTAAAAAATGTCAACATTTAAGTTTGTAAGAATGCAATATACCTTGAAGTACTGTCTTTGTGCTTCACTTGTAAGATCGATGATCATTGGTTATTTTTTCAGCATTTGTTCACAGTAGGAAACTGCTTAACTTTGTTTAACCCATGTGACTTCATTATACTAGGTATGTATTAGTTCTGACTTTAAAACAGTTGGCTTAATGGAGCAATATTTATGCTTGCGGCTGGTATGTACACTTTTTCTGACAGCACATGATGGTAGGATAAAACCAGATCTTGGCTGTGCAGTCAAATCATTAAATGTAGGTGATTCCACATGTCTTGCATACCAGAAGGTTAAATAAGATATTAGTTTTTGCTGGTATCCTAACTGAAGCTTTCAGGTCTGTTCTGACATTATATTTGATGGCAAGAATGTGCACTTCAGCATGACCCACATATGAATATTACATCCGGAGGTCTCAAGAGAGGAGTAATCTATCCTCCCTCATCCTTCTTTCTTTCCCTCTCTCTCCACTTCCAGCTCCATCTCCTCCAAATCAGATTACCAATGCCATATGCTGCTGCCATTAGGGTCACACACACATAGACTCACACACACACACAGCCACGAGGCCTTTATGCCACCAGTAGTGCTGTCTGATACACTCACATATTCTACTGATACTACTACTACTACTACTACTACTACTACTACTAATTCTAATAATCATATATACATTCATACATACACGGTGCTCGAAAGTTAGTGAACTCTTTACATTTTTTATATTTCTGCATAAATATGACCTAAAACATCCAATTTTCACACAGGTCCTAAAAGTAAATAAAAAGAACACAGTTAAACAAAGGAGACAAAAATATTATACTTGGACATTTAATTATTGAGGAAAATGATCCAATAATACATATTTGTAACAGCAAAATGTGTGTATGTGAAAAGTTCCTTTCACTATCTGCTTTCAACATCTACCCTCCTCTGCAGCAATAAATGCAACTAAACTACTGTTAAATAACTTTTGATCAATCCTGCACACCGGCTTGGAGGAGTTTTAGCCCATTCCTCCATACAGAACGTCTTCAGCTCTGGGTGTTCAGAATTCATTGTTCCATCAGTGATGGCAAGCCGCTCTGGCCAGGGTGCAGCAAAACACGCTCAAACCACGATACTACTACCACCATGTTTAACAGATGGGATAAGGTTCTTATGCAGTTCTAATGCAGTGTTTTCCTTAAACACATAACAGTTTTCATTTAAACCAAAAACACCTTTGTTTTTCAGTGTTCTCCTAATGGTGGACTCATGAACATTACCATTAGCCAATGTGAGCAAGGCCTTCAGTTGCTCAGAAGTTACCCTGGTGTCCTTTGTGACCTCGCCGACTATTACACACCTTGCTCTTGGAGTGATCTTTATTGGTCGACCACTCCTGGGGAGTGTAACAATGGTCTTGAATTTCCTCCATTTCTACACATTCCGTCTGACTGTGGATTAGTTAGAGTCAAAACTCTTTATAGATGGTTTTGTAATTTTTTCCAGCATGATGAGCATCAACAACTCTTTTTCTGAGGTCCTCAGTAATCTCCTTTGTCCGTGCCATGAAACAGAGAGCTGGTAGATCTCTGTTCTTTAAATAAAAAAATACTAATAATAAAGGCTGCCTATTTACACCTGATTGTCATCCTATTGATTGAAAACACCTATTTTTCTCTATTTTCACCTTTAATTTAACTGCTAATTCTAGAGGTTAAAATACTTTGCCACTCATTTTCCTATATAAATAAATGACCAAGTATAATCTTTTTGCCTCATTTGTTTAACTGGATTCTCTTTATCTACTTCTAGACTGCAAATCTGATGATGTTTTAGGTTTATGCAGAAATACAGAAAATTATAGAGGGTTCACAAACTTTCAAGTACCACCGTATCTGCCTGTGAGATAACTGCAAGCAGAGTTTTGCAACAATCCGGCATTGTGTGTGTGTGCAATGTGTGTGTTTGGAATTTTGTCAGTCAGCACATATACACATATAGTGTTATGGAGCTCTTTTGTGTATATAATCTGGGTAATATTAGTCTAGGGGGATGAGGATAAATGGAGAAGAGCTCTAAACATCACACTGGAGAGCTGGGGTTTAGAACATACAGTCTAAAAGCCTTTTTGTGCTCAAAATTGCATTCCTAAAATTATAATATGTAAGAGAAAATTAGTTATATTAGAGATATTTGAGAATGTATAATTTCTCTGAAGCATTAAAAAAATGTAAATATTAAAAAGGGATCAAATCTAATTATTCTGCAGCCCCTGTGGCCAGTTGGTAAAGGCCAGCGATGGAAACAGGAGTTTCCCAGACTTGGTGTGTGACATCACTGGAAGTGGTCACTGGAGTTTTTTGTAATATAAAACTCCAAAATATAATACTGTATCCATTGGAAAGAGTTGTACAACGTAATTGGTTTAATTACATTTCTTAATAAGCACTACTGACTACGCTTCAGCAAGTATGAAGTGGTTTTATCGACATTAGAGTTGAGAGTGTGTGACATAGACCTCTGAAACATTTCTGCGTATTCTCAGATGTCCATGTAAAAAGGATGGTAAAAGAGCAGATTTTCGGCTCTTTAATAGGTGATGTGGCATTTGATTTTTCTTTGAATTCTGTGCAGTTGTATCTTTTATGTCGCTCTCCTTTTCACAGCAGGACTAAACCAAGATTTGAAGGAGTAGGGCAAAGCATCGCAGCATGAGATGGATGCATGAGAGCTTTTTGTCCCCTGGAAAGAGAGTGGTACAGGCAACAATGTTGAGT
>JAUZST010008653.1:0-13449 GCA_034779995.1 Parotocinclus haroldoi
CATGCGGTCATTCCATATGCTCTTTATGCACTGTACCCGTAACACACACATACTCACATACTATATGCTCATACTATATACACACTCGTAATACACTGCACAGAGCACTCTGTGTTGATAAGGGTGAGACAGTTCCTCGCTGTGATGAAGATGGACTGGAGTGCGCGCGCGCGGCGTGTCCGCGCCCACGTGCGGCACCCAACGCACTGAAAAGCTCCGCGCGCGTTTCTCCACCCTGATGCGCTTCCTCTCACTGTTCCCATCCAGATGCACGCTCCGGTTTCCAGTCTTTCCCCTTAAACACTACGCAGTGTTAAGAAATTACATTTCGTACCCAGTCTCACTTTCTGAGTTTCTCTTAAATCTGTGAGGAACCGAAGCTGTTCCGGCGTTCCGTGGCTCGGTGATTGGAACCACGCGTTTCCTCATGGAGGGCGATGTGATGGACAAGCTGGACGACATGGCCTCGGTTTACGAGTTCGACCCGTTTACTGGCAACATCCCCGCTACCAAAGTGGAAATCACCGTGTCCTGCAGGTAAGGTCCACCCGGTGTTTGTCCTGTGGAGGAATGCACGCGCACTAAATATACATGTGAGCGTATTATACGCGAGAGCACTGCCTCTCTTGGAAAGTTTGTGGCAACCCTGTTGATGATTTTAGAAACGTAATTATTTAGAATGTCTTTAATGGGCAAATGAATGCAGTACTCTAAAGCGTACTTTGAGTGTTGCATGGGTGTGGATGGAACCCGCATCCCAGCGTTTCTCAGTCCTGCTGCTGCCCTGAACAGTTAATCGTTTCAGCTCAGGCTTGCTACCAGGTGATGAGTTAGTTGAGGAGCTGGACAAACGAAAATCAGAACATCAAAACGAAGACCAAGAATGACTAGGAGTGGAAAAACATTGCAGGTTTAGTGTAAATCTTATTATTTATTTTAAAAGTAGATTCAATGAACCTGATTTGAAGAAGTAGGTCAGATCTCCGATATCTATTTGCAGATTGTGGATCATTTTCTACTTAATGTAGTATTCTTGACATCATTCACCTATATAAAGAATGATCCCGTTGTCTTGACTAGGAAATAAAACACATATGGATTAGGAATTATATCAGGTTCTTTACATGATTTTTTTAAAAACTCAAAAACATCCAGTTGGACCCCAGAATAAAAAGCAGTGAAACATGTTTACTCTGCATGCATATGCAGACTTCGCAGTGGGATGTTGCAGACATTTTAAGCTGATGTTTAATAATATTCTATGTTCTACATGAAATTTTAGTTTCAGAATATTTTTTTTATGTAATTGTTTTTGAATGCAACATAATTACATCATTTCACAACTTTTTTGAATTACAATACATTTTAAACTCACTTCTGCATCCTACTGCATCGGGAATTTTGCCTGACCATCTACTGAACTGATATAGTTATACCCTTTTACAGAATAGATTTGTTACAACACTGTAAAGGATCCCATCAGTTCCTAGTTGGTATTTCATCTGATCACACCCTAGTCCATCCTCGAATGACCCTGTCCTGCCCTCTTCCAACCCATTAGATTGCATTAAATAATAATAATATTAATAATAATAAAGTCATATTCTGGCTTAGCCTGACCTGCTTTATCCGTTATCCTGTGCCATCTTGTCATACAAATCTGTCGTCTCCTTTTGCATCCTGTTCCCCAAGTGACATGCGTGCTTTGAGAAATAACTTTCCTAACCTATCATATCACATCATATGTCCTTAACCTACCTGTCCTGTCGTGTCCCTTTCTGTGCTATCCTATCCCATCTGACCACAACTTATTCTTTTCTATCCCATTCCATAACATACCATAACCTGTCCTATACTGGCAGTATCTGTATCACATATAGTATTTTTCTCTACACCATCCCAGCCCATCCTTTGGCTTTACAACCCAGTAGCATCCCATGCCACTTTATAGTTCCCTATGCCATTCCATCTTATCCCCTTATATCCTTTCAAATTCCATCCCATTGTGCACTAAGGTGAACACTTCTCTCCACAGTGGACACTTCACTACACGTCTCCATCCTGCCCTATGATCCAGTCCAATCCCACTTTCCCCTACATTGTCGTTCTCTCCTATACTCTTACATCATTTCGTCTCCCATCTTTTCCCACACTACTTTATCCGGCAATGCCATTTTCCAGAATCAGTGTTCTTACAGTAGCCACCACCCATTGTTCTCATTAACCCTTGCCATATGCCGCTCTGTTTGTTATACAGTGGGTACGGGAAGTATTCAGACGAGTTTCATTGCAGCCAATTGCTAAAATTACCTTTTTAAAAAATTATATTTCTCATTAATGATTCAGACTCGTACAGTCATGAGTCTGCTTGGGAATGAGGCAACTGCGTCTCCAGTTTTGTCAGGTTGGCGAACGTTGGTAGGCGGCCATTTTCAGGTCTCTCCAGAGATGCTCAATTGGGTTTAGGTCAGAGCTCTTGCTGGGCCAGTCAGGGATGGTCACAGAGTTGTTCCTATGCCACTCCTTTGTTAGTGTAGCTGTGTGCTTAGGGTCATTGTCTTGTTGGAAGGTAAACTTTCGGCCCAGTCTGAGGTCCTGAGCACTCTGGATTCATCTTTTTTTCAATTGCAACCAGTCGTCTTGTCCCTGCAGCTAAAAAACACCCCCAAGCATGATGCTACCACCACCATGTTTCACTGTTGGGATTGTATAGGGCAGGTGATGAGCAGTGACTGATTTTCTCCACACATACCGCTTAGAATCAACACCATAAAGTTAAATCTTCATCTTATCAGACCAGAGAATCTTATTTCTCATGTTTTGCACTGAGGAGAGGCTTCCGTTGGGCCACTCTGCCATAAAACCCCGACTGGTGGAGCTGCAGTGATAGTTGACTTCGTGGAACTTTCTCCCGTCTCCCTACGGCCTCTCTGGAGCTCAGTCACAGTGATCTTTGGGTTCTTTACCTCTCTCACCAAGGCTCTTCTCCCACGATGGCTCAGTTTGGCTGGACGGCCAAGACCAAAATAGTCCCAGGTTATGATGTGCAAGTTGTAACGCACGAGGCACCTCAAATCCATGTCTTGCTTTGCAATTCTTGAGGAAGGTTGCTCACGGATATAGATAAATGTTCCCTAGCACATTCTAAATATTTTGTATGGATCCTGTATCTGTAAGGCCAGCCGTCTAATGCTCTCACCACACATCCACCTGGTTTCATATCCAAACCAATTTCTACCTACGAGAAGAAGTCGTGACACAAAATGCTAGGCATCACGATGTGTCTAAACCAAAATACACATACTGGTAATCAAAAAGAAAAGAAAAAAAAATGCGCTACCAATCGCTATCAATGACCAATGACCGTCACTCGAAATGCTCACAAGCCTACACCATATCTCGACTAAAATCAGCCCACATGAATTATGTTATATTCCGTTTAACCACACCTCCACACCTCAACAGACAATATATATTAGATTATTTTATTTTTTTAGAATAGTCAAGTAAGGCCAAAGAGGAAAATGTTTAGGCATTAATAAAGTGTCAGAAGTTTGATTCCAATGACTTTCACATTTTTGTTCGTCGCAACTTTCTTTGAGTGCCTGAATTTGCCTTGTAATTTGAGGATGTAGCAGATGGCCTGGAAGTGTATGAAATGTGATGTGTTAACCACAGGGGTCGTGTCAATTTGCCATCTAAAGGTCGTCAAGTTTTAAATGATCATCATGCAGGATGTGCCTTTTAACCACTGACGACTAAGCTGTGAGATCTTATATAGACAGGTGTGTGTCTTTCCTAATTAAGTCAATTAAACACAGCTGGACTTCAACGAAGGAGTAGAACCATCTCAAGAATGATTAGAAGAAACGGACAGCTTGTGAGTTAAATAGGAGTGTCACAGCAAAGCGTCTGAATACTTATGACCATGTGATATTAGTTTTTCTTTTTTAATACATTTACAAAAAAATTAAACGTTTGTTTTTTCTGTCAAGATGGGATGCTGAGTGTACATTAACGATGAATAAAATTAACTTTTTTAAGCAAATGGCTGCAATGAAACAGAGTGAAAAATTGAAAGGGGTCTGAATACTTTCCGTACACAATGTGTGTGTATATATATATATTAATATCTCACTCTCACGCTCTCAACATGTAGAATCCTCAGGTAAAGTATGTATGAATCATTATGTCCCTGAAAACAGATCTTCATTTGTTAAAAGTGCATATTGTATAATTCAAATTAACATAAAAATATAAGAAAACCCTTTACTTTGGTAGCTGCTAATCTACCAAACCTATGCTAACAACGTGACATCAATGCTTTGAGAAAATGCTGCCTCGAGCAAAGTCTGCAAGACTGTAATCGCATTCAATCTTGGTATTTTTGAACACACACTAACACGTTTTCCGCAGAGGTGCGAGTTGCTGGTGTTACCCCTTGTAGCAAGAGCAGAGCTCCACATATTGCTATCAATGTAAGCTACCGTTCAAATGAATATGGCTACTGTGAGTAGATCATTTTCAGAAGGGTGGGCAAGAGCGAATAGTAAATGGCCATACGGTGAAACCATGCGTGTTGGCCTTCATACATGAGACTGCGATACAAAAGCAGTGTAGATATGAAATATTGTGTTTACAGTAAATACGGCAGCTTCTCAGGATAAATTAGTTCATCAGCCCTGCTCTAGAGTTTACTCAGTAAAGTGAAATAAAGACATTCAGTTGGGTGGCCGTTATGCAGACGGAAAAATAACGAAAGACGTCGAAGTATGTCACACCTTTCTGTGCGATTACTGATTGGTGGCAAAGGAGAAATCCGATTATTTCTGGAGCCATTGAAACCCAAAAGTTTCCCCGTTATCTGATCAACCAAATGCATGGGAACAGAACGATCGGATTACTGACAAAAATCGCATTTTCTGCAGTTATCACATTACGAATGCTCTTAATAATACAATGGACATGAAACTGTTTCAATTACAAGTACAAATTTCTGCCTGTACAAATAAGCTAAAGAAAGCTACATTTTTCATGGAGTATACATCCTTTTTCATGTCTATGTTTTTACGACACCTTTACACAAAACCAATAACGAAGCTGATGGACTGCCCCAAACAAGTAACATGAGAAGCCCCAAAATGGAAGCAGGTGAAGACATACTTGTGGCTTCCACTTCTGCATGATCGCATTTATTAGCGAGTCATGACATTAGCAGTTGCGTAACCACAGAACATCCACACGCTGGAGAGCCTACAACAGTTTCCCCCCTCATGTGAGGACGTCTGGTGACGACGCGTTCTGGTCTTTTTTTTTTTTTCTAAAGAGCAAACATGCCTGGCCTGACTGAATGTGCCAGAAGCCATACATTTGCAAATATGCTACCTAGGAAATATTCTGCTCCAAAATCAAAAGTATATAAAAATAAATATCTCTGGTCTGGGGCTTTGCTGGATATTGATGCTTTTTTAAAAAATGTTTACTATAGAGTGCTTTTCAGTGATCATAGTATTCACCCTTTCCCTGTATTTTCCAATGGATCTTAAAATGTGTCTGATGCCCCTAAATCAAAGTAGGCAAACCATTTGTACACAGACGTTAAGATGGCAGAACAGAAGGTACAAATTTCAGAAACGGACTTGTCAAGGAGGTTCCCGTTTTAAGGAATAATCACGTTGACAATACATGAACTCTTCAGTATAACCTTGCTACTGCAACAAGGTTGTCTATGAAGAGTTCATGCATGGACAAAATAAAAGATGAATAATTAGAACAATGCCACTTTGATCCGTTAATATTTTGACACGCGCTCAATTGATAAAACACCTGTTTTCGCACTCAGGAAACATAAGCAAAGCTTAAGGGCTGTAAAAGGTTTGAAACATTAGCAGCACGATTTAAACTGACAGAGGGGAAACACTAAAGACGAATGAAAACAAAAAGCTTCAACTGCTATTTCCACACAAGAATCACACCTACAGCAATTCAGCTCCAATTACATATTGGCTCTAGATAACAGCAGACTTGGCGGAAAATTAATGCGCCCTTCAAAAAAGTAGAGTATGAAACTTATATTTGATTTTCACTTCCTTTCCTTGCGCATAAAAGAAAACGTGTTAATTTTGAGGCATGTCAAAATACTGAAAGATCAGTAAGCCTGTGTGAACAATTCTGAAACGCAAAGGGAAACGGTCAGCGGCATAGTAAAATCATGTTGAAACCATGGCATAACGTGCCAAAAAAATAAAAAAAGCCATGCTCTGGGGATTAACTTATTCTTTCATGTTTGTCTGTTTTAAACTTTTTTACTGGATGTTACAGCCCCTGATCTTACAGCAGACAGAACATTGAGGACAAGCCTAAAATAAAAGCCATAATCTAAAAAAGACATGATCTAAAAATATGAATGACCCCGTGTTCGTAAGTTTTGTTTAGAAATGAAGGGGTGAGAGTTTTGCTGGAATTACTTTTTTAATTTCCATACATTCATTTATAATAATGTGACGCTGAATCAGAAGCTGCATCCTTCAAACGACCCAATTCCCAATCTCAAATGTCTAAGAAGATGTGTCCGGTCTGCTCTCACTATAGCACTCAATGAACCTTGGGATTTGTTGAATGGCAAAAGGTAAACACCTGTTGTATCCTTAGTTCCCACGGAAAAGGGCGAGGGACATTTCTCTGCCACACACGAAGAAGCCTTAGAAAAGGGACAGCCTAGTCGCACCACTAGGGTCTTCAAACGCAGCCTTTGAAGAATGCAGGTCCTGAAATGGAACGCTGCTATTATTTAAAATGCTGTTCGGTGGATGCAAGATCATGTTGCTCCAAAAACGTAGCTCGACCAAGGTTCAAGTGCGGTGGTGCCGCCTTCCAAAATGACCCGTGTCTAAGGGATGGGAGACTGGAGCTGTCTTGTCCAGGGTTCACATTTGCCTGTGCCCAGTGAATTTCAAAACATACTTTGGACCACTCCAACTTCACTTCCCCGCCCAGGTGACCCTGATGAGGGTTACGTGGGATTAAAAGCGAAAAAAATATTGGTGTTCACATCCTTCAGGAAGTGCATTTAAGGTTAAAATACCTATTGGTTAAATAAACTCGGCTAATACGGCTGATACGGATAAATCACGGGGTCCATACATTTCAGCTTAAAGGACGAAGACAAGTGAAGACTTTACAGGAAAACACGGCCAAACACTGCTGGCCTAATTCGACAAATTTACTCAAAGCGTATGTGAAAGAAAAACCACAAGTATCATTTTGAACAAATAAAGAAGACTGACTCAGTAAATGTCAACAATTTCACTATAACACACCTGAACCTATGGCTATGCACATTTCTCAAGCGGTGTACTACTCGAAACAACAAATGCCAAGTAAAGGCTTGTGGTCTGACAAGCTTTTATGTGAAACGGGTGTACATGACTAAGATATGCATACCCTTTGTAATGCAGAGGTCACCATCTCAGAAATCTTGCTATTCTTTTTCTGTTCTGCTCAGTTATAACCTGATCACAACGCAACTACCATTATTCCAGACAAATGACTGATTGCAATGTAATGATTTATAGCTTGTGACTGATTAAACTGTTTCTACGATTTGTTTTAACAGAGGCGCTATGAGAACCATAGGATCCTGACATGTCCGCATTATTCCTCCATCTTTGCTTCCCACTCCTCTTTTGTTTGCTAAAACTCTCTGCACCATAGTCTGTGTTGTTGCGTGTGCCATTCTGACTACTGTAACACAAAAGCTAATGTATATAGCAAGGTAATATTTTTTGTTATGCAAGTTCATGACCATAACATGCGTCAGAACCTTATTTGACCATATATGGGGGCATATATGGTGTTTGGACAGACCAAAGAGAGGTTATGCAGCGCTGTACTAGTGATTTATGGTGTAGCCAGACTTCTGAACCACTGAAATACTAATAAAGGATTCTTATTATTAGGACAAATTATTTTGGTTGCCTTGTTCGGGTTTCAAATTCATCCTAAAAATTATTTTAAATATTGCAAAAACACATGTCATAACCCTGTTAAATGCACAGAAGTCAAAGGGAAATCTCCTGACCCAGCCACGAGTCAGTTTGGGAATAACGATCTAAATGGCAGAACGTTCATAAGTTACATTATTTCTTACTATAAGGTCATCAAATACAGACCATATATACACCGTTTATATGCAAATAACACTATATGGAAAACTCATAGTGCAACAAAGTCAGCAGAGTGCCAGACAAGACTACACTTACACATCAAAGGTATGCGCATAAATGTAAGCGAGAGCATGTGTTTTGGGGGATGCACGCTTGCAACTCATTCAGTCATTGTGATAGAGGTATGTGAACGATGAGAGCAGACAGATGACTCACCACTCCATGACTATGAGTAAGCACTTTCGACCCTGGTAAAGATTCTCGTACACATCCACTATGCGCACGATGTGACTACAGGGTGACGCTCGCCAGTGCAGCTCTACCTCACGTCTGGCTTTGGGACAGTCCTGCAGCATCTACAAAGAGAGATCAGATCACGATTAAAGTGCCCGCGTAAAACTTATGAGCTTTAATAACGATAACAATGCATAACAATAACAAAAACACCGCTGTGTGTAGATGAGTGGGAAACGCATGTGAAAAGTTACGAATGTTAAATCGTACTCTCTCCATGCTGATGTCCCAGTACCAGTACCAGTACCAGTTCAAGCACCTCCACCTCAGGTCTTCAGTACCAATAACCAGTCCCGCCCAAGTGCTGTAACTCCCCCTATTATTTAGTTATTAGAAGACGAGGCTCCTCCAATAACTTACCGGTGAGGACTCCTTATCTTAAATCTTATTCGTTATTTAGATTCAATTTTATGACTGATTTAATTTTGTTATTGATTTAAATTATATTCTTTACTTAATTTTACTATTACTACAACTTAATGATTCATTTAACATATAGGCCACCCAAGCAAATCATGTCCCTTTTTGAGTCTTGGTCCTCCCATGGTTTCTTCCTTCTGTATCTAGAGAGTTTTTCCTTGCCACTGTTACCCCATCTCTGTTAAAAAATTAAAAAAAAAAAAAAAAACGCTATAGAAATAAATTTGACTTTGGAACTAGGGTTCTGTTTTTATGCACTCGAATGTGGTGTCAAACTCCGGAGCTCCAGCTTTCTCGATAATGTTTTTCAAAGCTACATGTAAAATCAAAATAAAGCGAATTCATAGATTCAAGCAAGGTACTTTAGGACTGCTCTGTATGCAAAAAATAGTGACACTGGTGCTTTGTCTAAATACTCGTGATCCAGAAATGCTCTGGAAGCAAAACTTTTTAAAATCTGTTTTTACTGTGCAGTCGCTGACGATCAGAATGCGATTACTGTATATGAAGGACATCCTTCGGGCTGGATTTGCTTATTACATAAAGCTTTGTCATAAGGAACCTCACCTCCACTGCCTTAGACTAAACAGACGTAATATGGGGTTATGGCTCCCTCTTTTGGAAAAGCTACATCATTAAAGTTCAGCCTTATATAGTGCAACTCGCGTAGCTCTTGATAAAGTTCACCCACCAACACTAAAATGCCAGGTTTCCTTCATTACTGTTCCTTTCTAATGAACCAAGCTGCAGAAGCCCCTAGAAAAGGAAGAGTGCTACATGTGCAGAGCTGCTACATATAAGAGTCAATATCCTTTCTAAAGACTACTATAGCAAAGTGCACTCATGCCTGTGCTTTACAGGGATGACCTCTGAGGTCAAGCTTAGCATAGCATAGTGTGCCACTGAAGTTACCCTTGCAGAATGCATTACAAAAACTGCCCTGATAGCTAGTCAAGACCAGCAGTATGGTCATACGACAAATAAAGGTTTGTCTTCATGTGCAGTAGAGTGAATATAAAAGGTAATAGAATGAAGCAGTTTACACATGTATATCAGGAGACTAATTTGGGTTCTAAATCCTACTTGTCAATTTAAATGAGTCATGTCTGAATGAAGTATAACAAAAAAAAATGTACATTATCTGGAGTCGAGTAATTTACACAAACAAGACAATGTAAAATCCCATAAATACCACAGAATATATTGCAAATTATTGCTAAAACACACTAGTACACAGGCAGCAGAACTACAGAGATCATTGGTCAACCCCGACAGTGCAAGGACACAATATTAAAGTCCAATGGCGGTGCGTCATTAATGTAGGATGGAACATAACACCATTTTGATTTCATTAACCATAGCCTTTCGGCTTGTCCATGTGACTGCAGGCAGGCAGGCAGGCAGGCAGGAGTGTTCATTTTGCAAAGCAGCTGCCATCAAACATCTGTTATTCAGTGTTCTCTTGATGGTAGATTCCTGAACATTAACATTAGCTAATGTGAGTTAGGCCATTGGTACCTTGGGATGATTATTTTTATTGTTTATTTGGCTTCTTTGATGTTGTTGTCGGCATCAGCGGCCATCTCAGCAACACACGAGGTTATATCCATACAAAAGTTCATCTCAAGACTAGTCGCTCTAGTCGGTCTTTTATTCTATAAACTACTGACAACATGTTTCCGAAATACCAAGCAAAAATTTAGTGCTTATTTGAAGAAGATGAGAAACGGTCAAAATACATCAAAAGATGCAGTGCTTTCAGACAACGCAAAGTTCATGTTCATTTGGAAACAACAATACTAATGTTTCAACTCCAGGAAGAGTTCAGAAATCAATATTTGGTGGGACAGTCTTTGGCACTGCTTTTGGCTGACCTTACGCCACTCCTGGTGCAAAAAATTCAAGTAGTCCAGCTTTGTTTGATGGCTTGTGACTATCCATCTTCCTCTTGATTACAATCCAGAGGTTTTCAAATGAGGTTCAGTTCCGGAGATGTGGCTGGTCATCCACAGATTGACTGGCCTAACCGTGGCCTGAAGCATTGTCCTGCTGGAAAACCAGTCCTCGGAGGTGGCCAAGGAGGAAGCAAGTGTTTTTTCCAGAATAACCTTGTATGTGGTTTGATTTATACGCCCTTCACAAAGATGGACCCAATTCCAGCCTTGCTGAAGCATCCCCAGATCATCACCGATCCTCACAGTGGGTGCAAGACACTGTGGCTTGTAGGCCTCTACAGGTCTCTGTCTAACCATTAGACGATCAGGTGATGGGCAAAGGCTTTTTTTCTAGCTTTACATGACTGTTACGAACGGTTCTTGCCATGCACCTCACCCCAGTGGCCATTTGCCATTCCTTTTGTAGGTCACTTGAAGTCATCCTGCGGTTGCTGACTGACATTCGAATAAGATGGCGATCATCCCGGTCAGTGGAGAGTCGATTTCGCCCTCTGCTGGTCTTTAGCTTTGCTGTCCCCAATGTCTGCTGCTTGACCTTGTTGTAATGAACTGCCGTCTTCGAAATTTTAAGGATTAAAGCAACACTGTATCCCTCTGCTAGCAAAGCCAGAATTGAGCCCTTCTTTTCCGCACTCAGGACTTTTCTTTTCAACTGCTTTGGCGTGGTTAATAGTTATTTTTCTATTCCAATTACTTTTGAGCTATTCCTAGCACTTGTTTTGCCGTCCTATTGCCCCTTGGGATGATTATGGATCATTCAGTGAGCTTTGTTGGCCAACCTCTCTTGGGGAGGGAAAAAAATAGTCAACAATTTCTGATTCTGGATTGGTAGAATCCGAGCACTTAAGAGATAATATAATTAGATTCCCTTTAGCGCTTTATAAAATTCTGGCATATATATTTTTTTTATTTTTAGGTCATATCGTACAGGGTGCAAAAATAAGCAGTAACGTAGCGTTAGAATGACAGTCGTACCAGTAGTATGCAGTAACTAGTGCAGTGCAGTAACCCTCTCCAGTTGAGAGCCAGCACAAACTACCCTTTACTTGTCTGTAAACAATACGGATCCCCTCAAATTAGTGCCACAGTAAAAATTAGGAAGGTAATAGTTTTAACAAATTATTGAACAATAGTTAAATGTGGCCTTTGACGCTGTAACGTCCAAGTCCAACAGCTATACGCAGAAAGAGCTGCCGCAGAAATCTTAAATCGAATCGTTTGCTTACTTGTGAAAATGCTTGTTTGGGTGATTGTCATTCTGCACATGCGGGTGTGTTTTAAAGCACAGTTAGAATAGTGCCGGATACAGCCACACAAGGGGAAAAAATATTAAAAATAACACAAAAAAACAGCATTAAGTAATAAATAAAGTAAAAGTTGAGCTTCTTATACAATTTCGGACAAAGTACAACCTAAGACGATATACATATAGTCTAGCTCTCTGCAGAAACTGACCTAGTTTATTATTCAAACCCAGTTAAAACAACAAGGACATCAAACGCATCACAAAACAAAACAAAAAAAAGGGTACAGTAGCAAGTATCTGCAGGCAAGCTGTTGCCATAATAAGACTGTCCTAATCCACTGGTGTGCACACATAAAAAACATGATCTATTACAGCACTGAGCTATTCATGACAGCCAACGGAAAGAATGTAAGGGTGGCCTTCACAGGAAACCTCTCTCCACCTCACAAACACTATGGATTCCTCTCCATGCCCACCATGGTGGAGTTCAGAGAGTGCTGCATAGCACAAAGACCAGCCTCTTAAGCCTAGGTACACTTTCACATCGAAGCAGATTTGCACCTGTGCTCAGCCCTCCAAAGGGTCAGCCAGTCTTCGGCCAGATACTGACAGGCTGGTAAGGTGGTGCGTAAACATCAGACTAGACGAAACGCTCACAGACTCGGCACAGAACAAATAACCAATAAGACCAATGGCTTTCACTCAGTCAACCATCCAGATAAATTCTGCCTCAACAAGCTTTCAATATTCTGCACTGTAATAACGCGAATAAACAACACGACGAACCGATGAACTGTTGTGCTTATTAAATTAGACGCCACGCTGCCATTTAGCGTACATTCTAGGCAAATGTTATGGATGTTTAGCAGGTTTGCATGTTACAATTTAAGGGGACCATCATCTAATGCATAGTCAACTTGACTTAGCAACACTAAACAGTGACTCTCCCCCTTTCTCTGACAGGGTCTCACATTTCTTTAATCTTTCGAAAAGCTTTTCAAGTTTCCCTCACCGGCCACTTTAACAGGTACACCTTGCTGGTTCTGGGTTGGCTAGGATTTCAGAAGGACATCTTTGCCCTGTCTACATGCCTAATTGCACTGTGATTGCCTGATTAGAAGTGGACAGTATTTTTTTTTTTCCAGCCCAAACGACAACTCTCGCTCTGTGCTGACTCAATATGCATGCAAATAAATCACCATGGCCTTAAGAAGGTTAGTGGTAACAACCAAAATGAAAAACAGTAAGAAAAATAAAGCACTTAAAGACAGTAGCAAAATATGAAAGTGGCATATGGTAAATTAAGATACATTTTCATTTATTGCATGTATTATCTAATCGTTTTTCTTGTCCATGTGCGCATTATATA
>JAUZST010008654.1:0-13448 GCA_034779995.1 Parotocinclus haroldoi
GCACATGCCCTTATTCAGGGTAACTTACAACTAATGCAGCCCAACAGTGGCAGCTTGTCAGAGGTGGGATATGAACCCTGAATCTTCTGGGCCATAGTCCAGTACCTTAACCATTAGACCACCACAGTCCACAAATAAAGAGACTATTAGTAGTATTCCTACAACCACTAAATAACTGGCAAGAACAAATCAACAGAAACTTACATAGTTTAGAACTTTGTTTATTTAATGTCACTGTCAGCATCAGTGGTCATTTCAGTGTCACGCGCAAAGTTTCATCAAGAGGAGTTGCATTTATACACTCAATTCAATGCCAACTTGGCATAATCAATTAACCTAACATGCACAACTTTGGACTGAAGGGAAGAAGAAAAAAGTGCCACACAGACATGAGGTTATGCCGACTCCACACAGGGAGGACCCAGGTCACACCACCACTCTGGGATTGAGTCCAGGACCTTCTGCTTTGAGGTGGCAGAGCTCAAGATCATTATCATTAATTATTCCCTTACTTTTACACACACTTTAATACAGGGAGGCTGAGACCTAACTGGCAACATGCAGTCTAAGGCAGAGTAACTTTTGGCCTGGTGCCAAACCACCACTGGACACGCTCAAACTGCACAGCAGTTTTAATATGAAAATTAAATCTATTGAATTGTTTGGTAAGATCATCTGCTACTGTATGTTTACTACACTGGCTTGTTGAGCCTTTAAAGGCTCACATTTTGCATCAGACATCACCGTTACACAATTACAAAAATTACCATTTCACTTACAGTTAGAGGAGTTTTACTCCTCTCGCACTTATTTTGAAAAACGGAAATTCATTTCTGATCAATCTGTTGCTTGATGATCAACGATCTACCTCTGTGCAAAACTCGCCAAGTTTGCATATGTATGTGATGCATGGTTTTCCTTTATATGGCTCTTGAACCTCGTATGGGTTTAAGTGCTCACTTCTATCTATAAAGCAAACGCAGGGTCAGGGTTGCTTTCCAGAGTCAACAAATAAAAACAGCACACTGAACATACTTATGGTACTAAAGGCATGAAAATGCAATTTTTAGAACAAAGTTCATAACACATTGCAAAAATACCGTAAATGGCCATTGTTCAGCCCCCCCCCTCCCTCAGGCACTATATGTGATAGTGGAAGGCACCGACAGCACTGTTACCCTGCATTCGTAGGACAGGATGTGAAATTGCAGTGCCACTCGACAGCATTCACAATTCATTTATTTGTGCATTCTGTTAACTGCCTAATCCCAGTCAGGGACGTAGGGCAGCTTCTGCCTACCCAGTAGCACAGCATGCAAGCTAGGAACAACGCTGGACTGGATGCCACTTCATCATAGGGCACAGTGCTAACCACTGCACCACCATGCCACCCCAGTCACCATGTTCCATTATAAGAATATATGCTGATTAATAAGCATAGCACTGATTAATAATCCATGTGCCCCTTCGCAAACCAGAGAGGAGGGGTCAATCAATTCATGCTGCATGACTGACCCTCTCATCAGCACGGTGCAACAGAAATCTAGATTCGCCTGAACAGCCAATGTTTTTACACTCCCCAGTAATGTCGTTTTTACATGCCACACCTTGCATTCTTGTTTCCCTTAGAGCAATGGCAAAAGTTGTCGTTCTAAGGCATGAGGAGTTCTTTTTATTTGGGGCACCAGGATCAGATTTGGATTAGATCTCAACCTCACAATTGCTCTTGTGGTTCATTTGAAAGTAATCTGAGCACTGTATAACATAATTAGGAGAAACTTATCTCTTAATGCCTAGAGAGATGCAAACAAATGAGTACATTAAGAGAAGAAAGAACCAGTCATCCAAATATTTAGGAGATATCACAATTCTGATCCTGTGTTTGACAATATTAATAATAATCATGATAACAGCAAGGACTATTCACATTTAAAGTCAGTTGCTAGAATATGTATATTGAGTCTTACTACTAACTTAATGAAAGCCTTTCAGATAATGATCATTTCACGTTGGACCAAAATGGCACAAAACATTATTCTACCTTTCTTTGTCTGAACAATTCAGACATCCTCCTCTGACCGTAGGTGAGCAGTTTACATCTAAGGAATCTCCTTTCATTGGATCTTTTCCCCGAACACAATACTTTTGGTATATTCTTGCCACTTTTGCATAAGAAAACATCCCTAGGTGGGTAGTTACTGAAACCAATTAGCAATGATGACCATACTTAGCCGCTCAGATATATTTTTCCCATTCTCACAATAAAACTCATCGACAAAAAAACTTGTTCACTTGATGATATAGTGCACTCCAGGGTTACTTGTCTAATTTGAATACAGGGAAGCTTCAATCATGAAAGGGGAGTAGTGTCTAACGAAGTGGCCACTCTATATAAAACAAAGCGCAACAGAAGTGAGACAAAAAGCACTCTTGCTCACTCTGAGGAAGGTCTTACGAAACAGGAGCAGTACATCCAGACTTGTTTAAAGAATCCCAGATAAAAGACACAGAGTAAACAACTTTAAATGACTGATTTCATTCAACAGCCAGTGGAAGTAGAATAAAATATAAATAACATTTCAGAATAATGTTGCAGCAGTACCATAATTTCAATAATGAGCATCACCGTTTATGGGTTTTAAATATTCTTACACATCCTATGTAAACAGCTTAAGATGCATGCCTTAAACATAAGATGCATGTTTTTGAAATTGTGGAATTTAAGAACTTTATTGCCCTCTGCTGTATATAAAGTGTAGTACAGAAAGAGTAAATACACCACGATTGTTCCCTACCATTGATCAGCCAGGAGATAGTGGGCTGAGGCTTGGCATCCACTGAGCATTGCAGAGTGATGTTCTGTCCCTCCGTTATGGTACAGCTCCTCAGAACATTACTGAACACTGGAGCCTTTGCTGCCAACTGCAAATCTGAACACAAACACAGGATCAGGTGACAGAAAGATTGTACACACCAACATTCAAAGATGAGGCCAAATTTTGATATATAACCAAGTAGATTCAGAAAGTTTTGCTTGGATTTCGGACCTTTATTCAAGAAGGACATTTTCTGATTCTTTTGATTAAGGAAAGAAGTGGAATTGAGATTTACATGATTTTAAACCTGTTGATTGTGGTGGCCATGGAAGGTACCAAACTACGCAAGTTGCTGAGCAGCCACTGCAAGTATAGAGCCTGTGGGTTCTCTCCCTGTCAGCATGGGTTTCCTCCGTGAACTCTAGTTTCCTCCCACATTGAAATTATATGCATTATTTAAAGTTATGCCTCTAGTGTCCCAGTGTGAGTGTAAACATGTGCTTCTGTGCCCTGTCTAAGGTTTTTTGTTGATATGTGCCCTGTGGTGATGGTTCATTTTGAGTCAGGTGCCCTGTCGTATTTAAAGGGCAAAATCTGATAACATCATACTTATATGTATACGTACAGAGACACACACAGACACACACAGACACACACAGACACACACAGACACACACAGACACACACAGACACACACAGACACACACTTCATGTCTGTGAGAACGTATCTGCACAAATACCAGATTTTTGAGGAAGCTCAAGCCGTCTTATTGGAACATTATGGAAATCAAACACTGCAGTTCCAGCTTATTAACCTTATGCTGTCTGTAAAACATGCTGGTGGTAGTATCATGGTTTGGGTCTGTTCTGCTCCGTCTGGGGTAATTTTCCCAATTTTCCCAATTTTCACTAATCCAAAGAATAGTTACAAGATTTAAGGGTTTGAAATGGTCAATTCAAAGTCCTGACCTCCAGTAGAAATGTTCAACAAGCAGTTGTGAGGAAACCCTCCAAACTCCCAGAGTAGAAGCTTTTCTGTCTGTAGAAATGGGCGATTTCTGCACAAGGGGGTCACACCTGATTCTGAAAGCTTAGGTTTACATCTTACATTCTACTTACAGATATGTATTATTAAATCATGTTACTAAACATAAAATATATTAACAAATATAATATTTATGTATAATGTGATTAACTTTTAACTTGGATAATTACTTTTAAGACTTTTTTCAACCAGTAAGAATCTGCTGTTCTAGGTCATATTTATGCCAAAATAAAGATAAATACATACAATTCACAAAATTGTGATGTAAATGTGATTTAGTTCCTCTTTCACATCTGTTGTTTTCACTCCAGCCCTACCTGTCCAACACAATACCCCATTCATTACATATTGTTATTGCTCAGATAGATCAGCAGTCTAATTCGCTAGCTCACCACCACAGGCACTTGGGTTCCTGGTTCCTGACCAGGAAAATGTGGGTTAAGACGTGAATAAACAAACAAATATAAGTAACATGTTTCTGGAGAAACTCCAGTGCCTGATGCAATCTCAATGCACTGTAACGAAACACCCACTGGAATATTACAGCATTTCTAACACAACAAGAAACAAAAACATCTGTATAACCTCAAAGTATGAGATATATACTAAGTATAGTGAAAGATTTGAAAGTAAAACCCATGTGCTCAGTGAGGCATGCAGATAGATCGCGATAAAAGAAATTAGACCTTTATTTGGTCAAACAGCTCTCAAATAACTCCGTGCACAGCTAATACCATTAGTTTAGACTAAGCTAATTTCCAAGACCTGACATTAGAGCTAATCTTAGCTCGTGTTCAAAAACATTTCAAACTCTCTCCAAAGAAGAGGCCACATTCTTCTCTGTATTTTAGATCTATGTTTACTTGCTGGAAGGCCAAGTTCGTGAACTGCAGTGGCTGATGGTTTTGCTCTGAATGAACTGAAATAAAGTCACAGACATTTCACTCATTCTGCTGGCAAGCAAGCAGATTAACTACACTTGCATTTTAATCTTAGCAATTAAATAATACAGACCAAAATAAATTGACTGTAACAGTGACCAGTGCAATATCTAACAGTTTATTAACACCTTGACTCCAACATTGTTATTAGGATTCCCACATTTTCTGCTTTTTAAAACCATAATTAATTAAATGACTTCTGGGCTGTGTGTCATAGCCTTCATTTATCAACATCCTGTTATTCACTTGTAAAATGTCTTGAAACAACTCTGATATTGCCAGCTGTCCAGATCCTAAGTGAGAAAAGCAGCCCCAAACCATAATGCTTTCTTATTCAATTCATATTTTAATGTTTCATTTAAAATGTTCATGATTTTAACCCTGTTTTCTTGGGCAGAGGCACAGAAGCAACAAAAATGATCCCTAGAGAACACAGAGTGGAGGCCTAAGCTTTGGGTTTGGGTCAGTGTTGCAGCGCTGTGAGATTATTCCCTGGCCAGCCGCCCAAAGAGAAAGCCAGTCATTTGTGCATGTGATACCTTATATTCTAACATAATTATTAGGAAATATTTGGCTGTAGCACAAGCCATGTCAGTTTTCCACTTAATTAAAATCACACAGCCATGTTGGATATTTAAAATATAATGTATAGTTATAAATTAAATGCACCAGCAACTATTGTCAGATTTAAACTACCATTAAGAATCAAGATTACTTTGTTTACCTTTGGTTTCTTCTATGACCTCCTGGCTTTGAGGCTGTACATCATACCTAGCAGGTTCTACAGCCTGAAGCCGACTCTCTCTAGCCATCCGGTGAATCTCTTTGCTGGACTCTGTTGCAGAACAAACTGCAGTCCTCTCTGAAGATGCAGTATTTTCTAGATTGAACGCTTTCAAACACTGCTCAGTTGCTCTTGTGCTGGAATCAAAACTGCTCTTCTTGGCCTGTTGACCACTGAAGGTCATGGAGTTGACTAAACTCTGTTGATCTGCTGGGTCCCTTTCAACTATTGGCTGAGCAGCAAGTTGTAGGTCTAACGCTACAGTGGTCTTCTGAAGCTCTGGCCTGGTTGTCAGTCTGTCTTTTTTTGTAACGGTGGTGGTCACTATGGGACATGGCTCTCTGGTTGCTGTATTTGCAGTTGTGTTAGTGGATCTTTGGTCACTGATGAGGTTTTTGGTGGTGACAATAGGAACGGTGTCTGGCTTTGGGACTGCACTAGGTGAGGAACTGGGGCTGTTTAGAAGAAGATAAAAGGTAATAATGTTGTTATATTTAAAGAAACAAGGAGAGTTTTGGTTTTGAAATAGAAAGTCAAGAGATCTTCGCTTGCCAGGGGTGTAATGATGCATCACAATGCAAAAACAGCATAATCTGAATTGCGGAGATCTATGATGTCACATGCATTCTGTTTATTACGCCATACGAAGCAATTGTATTTTTGAAACACCAGAGGGTGCAATCATATGCCATGCTTCCACAAGTATTACTTGCATTGTGCAATTGAAAACTTAAGGAAAACAATTCATTTGAGATTGAGGATGTTTAAAGCTTCATTGAGATTGTTTGTTTATTTGATTTGCAATTTAAGATTGTGTTATTACAATTGGAAACTTTGCTGTAGCATTATTACTACAACTCAATTTCTTAAATCACAGCAGATCAAAGATTCTTTTTTCTTTTCACAAAAAAGGAATGTTTATACTTGGTCATTTAACACATGTTGAAGCTACAATAGAACATTATACACTGCTCGCAATTACAATTACGGGATATTTCAATTTGAGATATTCCCTAATTCTTGTGAGCAATACATTTACAATTTTAAACCCGTTTCTAAAAATGTATTTTTAATTGCAGGGGACAAATGTTTTTTTTTTGTTTGTTTAAATATGTATATCAAGAAAATGCATATTGTATTGCATCGTTTACGCTTTAAAACTATCACGGACACAGTATCGAGAACAGAATCATGAACAGAGTGCATCTTTACACCCCTATTATAAGAAATAACATAACAAAATAACATAACATAATAAATGTGTTGGCAGATTAATCCACTGTTGTTCTACCCCACAAAACCCCATGTTTATTTTACCCACAAAGGCAAGAATGGAGAAGGAAAAAAATTGTACCAAAACAAATAAAAATGGATCTGTGTTATTCTATGAACTGCTTTTAAAACTTGTAACAAACCAGGCATTACACAAATTTCCACAAATCTCCACAAAATAGGCTTTGTGAATATACTCACGTGCTGTCTTCTTTGTTTGAACCTGAAAAGAATACAAAAGAAGCTTACACTGGAATTTAAAAATAATATGTAGTAAACAGTAAACTACATAAATGCTATATCTTAATGTTGTACTAACGTGGTACACACCACATGCTCAGATTTAATTACAGAATTTTGTACCTTGAACAATGAGTTCGGCTGTAGCAGACGCCTTGCCCGCACTGTTGCTCAGAAGGCAGGTGTATATTCCAGCATCTTCTGCATGTACATTGCGGATCTCCAAGAGGTGCAGCCCAGACCTCTCAAACATGCTAATATAATCTGAATTCTGGAGCTCCTCCTCACCCTGGGACAAACAATTCTGATACATTACTCAAACTACCCACAGTATCTTTCTCTTTCTAGGATAAGACAGGGTTGATCATTTAATTTCATGGTCTCACCTTAAACCACTGTAAGTGTGGTTGGGGACGTCCTGTAATTTTAGCTGAGAACTTGCCTGTCTGTCCAACTTTCAGGTACAAACGGGAAGGTTTGTTTACAAATTTTGGTGGACTTTCCCCCCAAATACTAGGTCTGTTCTCCACCGAGGGGAGTCCCAAGCGACTCCTATATGAAGAAAATAAGGCAGGAACAAAAACGACATCACTGCAGATCAATCAGGATTCAATAACATTTGTTAGCCATGACATGAATGTATCTGTTCATGTCAATGTATCATGACATCGTATTCTGTTTTTTTAAATAAATGAAATAATAAACTAGGCTTTCCAGAGTCAAACCGTTACAGTTACACTACATGGCCAAAAGTGCACAAGCGAAATTGATGCTGAGAGAAAATTTTTTTTAAATAAATAATAATAATAATAATAATAAAATAAATAAATAAATATACACAGACACACAGGCACACAGGCACACACAGAACATATAGAGTTTGCGTAAATTTTTTGTACATGAATGTGCAGTGTGCACAGAACCTCGGATGCTCTACCCAATCTCATGTACTGCTTTGATGTTAATACTGTTCACTATGCGGTATGCGGCATCAACTCAGCCCATGTTTTATGTCTTCATTGCACTTTAGGCAGCACCCATCCCTGCCCTCAAACGGTATTGGCCATCAGCCAACAAAATCAATGAAATCATGTGATCAGCAATCAGTACTGACTCTAAACATTGATTGGTACACCTTTAGATGCCACTGGTGAAGATGGTTAAAATAAGTCAATCAATCATTGAGACTAGAGAATAGAAATATTGAGAATAGAAAGAAACACGGAATCTCTCCAGATCATCCAGGGTTTTACATTTCCTCTTCAACCTGGCCAGCAGGCTTTAGATCAGGCTTCTGTGGTTTTCAAACCATGTTGTGCAGATTTGGATGCATGTTTTGGATTGTGCATGCTGTTCTGCGGTAAGATCCAACCACAACCACGTTGTAGCTCATTGGTAGATGCAGCCAGTTTTCAATTTAAAATTTCCTGGTAAATGATGGAGTCTATGTTACCATGGCTCCTTATAAAAACCCAAGGCTTTTGAAGGAAAAACAGCCCACACCCTGCATTCGTGTAACTGGCTAATAAATAATTGTTTCTATAACCATTTCATACCTATGCTGAGCCTTATCTGGCCACAGAGCTCAGTTTCAATCAAAGTGCCAACTGAATTACAAGTGCTTACATTTGCGGTTACAGGAAAGAAAAGTTTTCATCTGACATGCCTTCCAAATAGTTTGCTGGCACAACAATGTGGTGGTTAACGGTAGATTTGCAAATACAGTGACACAAAAATGTTGCCATCTGCTCCTAATATCAAAGTACAATTACAAGGGGAAAGTAACTGCCTTACTGTGTAGAGGGGTGAAACATTCCCTTATATACGCATATAAAGAAAATTGGCCTTTCTGTTAAATCATATATAGGATGGCTGAACTCTTATAATTTTGTTTATAATATTGCTAGGTTTATTTAGAAAATGCAGAACGCCATAACTGTGACACACTGGTTTTATTATATCCATTTACACATTTACTTATATGCCAGTATTCTCTCAAATTTCCTAACAGTGCCAATAATCTTGCAGCCTGTAGCACGCTGTCATACAGGAAGCACGCATTCTCCTCAAGAAAGCAGAACGCTCAACTTTCAGTGAAAAGATGAAAGTTTAAACCCAGCATGATCTAACTTTTGCAGGCACTCTGCTTTCACTGAATACAAATGCAGACCCAGCTTTCTGAGAAATAGTGAAACAATGCAAGGTAAAACATGAAATCTGATCCCTTACCCTGTTTTACTGGCAGATGGAAGGCTGTATATCTTGACTGCATTTTCTGTGTGATGGATAACAAAAGCATTACAACCCAAGGTCAGACCACATACATACAAAATCACTCACTCGTACATTGTGCTACCAGATACACAATGCACATCACCCCCATATGCTACTGATTGGTTTTGGGAAACCTGAGACCCTTTGGTGTTGAAGGATTATAAATCAGTGCAGATGTTGTCATGAGACCTAGTCTGTGTTTACACTGACACGAGATATATGTGAAGTCGGCATGAAGAACATCATGGAGGAAGCGCTGCAAAACAGCTGCTGAACTATTTATGCAGGAATGTTACCGAGACAGGGCCAGAAGAACTGGAATGCTCCAAATGCTCTAATGAGACAGGCCGAAATGTTTAACTAGCCCATTGATTTTTGACCATTTTCTATTGTAATGTTAACAATACAGTCTTTGAATTCTCCTTTGGGTTATGGGAATCCAAACCTCAACTCATCTATAAGGCAATGTCTCTTCCGCTTTAGAGTTCAGAGTCATGTATGAAGCCGTTTTATGAAGAATGTCCTGTCATCAGATTCATATTAAAAGCTTCCAGTCATGACTGCTTTCATGTAATAACTTAGCAAAAGGCTGTCAGAAAGAATGATTGTAGGTTTGATGATTGTATAATGTTTATAGGGGTGTGCAATTTGCATAATTTACTAGAATATATTAATTACAGTTTTAATGATTTGTTCATGTATTCAATGCATTGAATGTCGATTCCGGTTAAATGGGACCAGCCGCTTATTCGGACCAAATCCTAAAGTACTGAATCAAATCCTATTATATATATGTAATGTTATTCCGCCCCCACCCCCGAGTTTCTACCCAGCTCTCTACTGCCACCCACAGGTCTTTGCCTAATATTTACTACAAAAAAAGAAGCCCAAAGTCACTTAGCCACTGCTAAAGCGGATCATAACACACTGGCAAGTTCTTCAAACGTTGACTGGAATTTGGTAAGAACTTGTTTTTTTTTTTTTTTTACAGTATTATTCTTTGCATGCTGAGTATCTATACACTGTGTTGTAGATCGTTTCGAAAAACTTGTTTGCAAATTTATTTTTTAATGAGCAAAGTTGGTAAGCAACAGTAGTTCTTGTTTGTACATTCGCTATACGTGTAAATCACACAAAGGTTTAATATATGTTACATAAATTATAGCACATTCCGTCTTGTAACATAGGGCATGCTCGTTTAATTGGACCAGCCGGTTATTAGGACCAAAACGATCATGTCCCGATATGGTCCCATTAACCGGAATCGACTGTATTACTGAACATGTGCCCACAAATCAAGCTAGCATTCTACCAAAAAGAATAGTTCAAACAGTATGAAGAATCAGGCAATCAGCTATCCATGACAACCTTAAACCAGCCAATGTACCAGCACAAAAACAAAATAAGCAAAACTTTGAGGAATCATTCAGATGCAACCAATCACAAAACAACAAATGCTGTCACTAAATGTCACTAGCAAAAGACAGAGTACCAATTTAGGCAGTTGAGAGAGATGGTTTCCAAAAACTTTTGAACACTTTAAATCAAAAGTTATTCACTGTCAATGGAGCATCTTTACTGACAAAATCCCAGGTGCCAAAATGATAGCTAACTTTTTTAAAGGTAAGTACAAACTGCACTGATTTGAACACAATCTCATTTTACACAACTCAAGAGATTACTTTCTGCCCCATTCCATTCACATAAGCTCACTATCACCCGAGACTGTCAAGTGTTATCCTGATCAATACAGAGGAATGCGAATTATGCCCTTTGGGACTACGGTATTACAGGGCATGAACCATGATCCAACATTGATTGTGCAAACATACATTCCTGAGCCACTCAGAAGTAACCATAGTAATGGTTTTCATCAATTTAGCGTTTGTACCATTTAATGATTAGCGTTTTAATCAAATTATGTCTTTAATTCTCTGTTCTTATGTGTTTTACCACACAACCTGCCAATGAACCCAGGTTGCGTCCTATAGTACCATGTTTTAAATATATACAACACATGCATTTGAACTTTTAATGTGTATTGAGCTAATATATCAGTATTGTGGATCAATTTGTTATTTATTAGTATTTTAAAAGTAAATTTCATTATTTTATTTATTTCATAATTTCACTGTTCTCTTGTGCCACAACCACTTGAGTTACAATAAGTGCATGAATCAATTTTCAAAACATGTCAACACAACTCAAAGTGAGATTTTGTTTCAATAGTGCCTAAATATCATGAATAGCATTTCCTTGAAACGTTCAAAAATGAATACACAAAAAAAGGAGGGTTATGAGATCAAATCAATCTTCTGCTTCACCAAGCTGTCACTGCTGGACCATTAGAGATATAACTTGGTCAAGATAATTTGAATTACTTATTATGGTAAATATAAATGTAACATTTGGATGCTGGAAATGTGAATGTGGTGCACATCACACAAAAATAATCAGCATTGAACATTTAACTGGTCAGGACGAATTAGGGATGCTCCAATCATGTTTTATGCTGCCGATACCAATCACCCATGATACCGATAACACGGACTTGCTGCAAATATTTCAATTTAGTCATGATGAGTTCTACTGGCTACATGAGCTGGAAAAGAAAAACAATAAAATTATCTTAGACAAAAACATTTTATTACTAAATTTTACCAAGAGAAAAAAAATACAAAATACTTAGTAGGCACAACTATTTTTCCACCACTGAAAAAGGCTGGTCATCTAATCCGATGAATTCAATTATTTTTTTGTGATATTTGCTTAGTTGCGTTGAAGCATCTTTAATATGCTTCCCCCACACACACACTGACAGACTGTGTAAAAGTTCCACATGGCAGACTTGTTTGTTTATTTTTTTCCGCCGTGCGCCAGAGCAGTGTAAAAGACAGGAGGCGAGGACACACGGCCTCTGCAAAGTACAAGTGAGCGGTTTTTGTTATCGGCAAAGAATGGCATTGATTGGAATAAACCAATCACGTGCTTTATCACTGATATCGGTCGACAGTGATCGGAACATCACTAGGACAAATATCTAAGATCACATAGGTGAGCCAAATGCATTCCTAAAGGGAGTGCTACATGTGCATGTCCTCAGACTATTCATCATGATATCCAAACCACGTGAGCCTCAAAAACAGCCTCAAGTCTCAGGAGAGGTCAAGCTACAACGAGTTTAAAGAAAATTTAATCAGTCTAAATCCTGGAGGCTACTGGACCAAAATCTTAAAAGGTGGAAAAAAAATCTACTGAAGTGAAGATCAACATATCAAATGCAATGAGCAGGAGAATATTTGGTTTTTTATAAAAACAACAGAAGCAGATGACATACCTTCTACAATTATATTCACAGTAACCTGTCGAGATCCAGCATCATTCACTGCCTCGCAGGTATAATGCCCCTCATCATCTGCCTGCACTTCTTTGAGAGCCAGGCTAAAGGTTCCACGCGCACTCTGCTCCATGGACACTCGTCCTCCGGCAATCACTGCTTTCCCATTCCTGAACCAACACACCTGGGGTTCCGGAGAGCCACGCACCTTAAGACAGATGGACAGATTCAATACACAACATGCATGGATGTATCTTAAGATACTTAGCTACTACTACTTAGCTCAGTTGACACTACATATGTGGTATATAATTAATGCTCTCAAGTATTCTACATTTTAGAAGAACACAATTTGAATCCTGGATATTTCCTGTCACTAGGCAAGATGACAGTCTTACTCCAGCTCAAAAATGGGAAGCTGTTGGGTGTGTAAGAGTGACTGATAATTAAAACGCAGCATGCTGGAGACACGGCATTTCTGTATCAGCACTCATTCTGACCATGAGTGCACCATTTGGACCATTCTGGCCTGGGGTACACAGGCTCATTTCCACTACAATATGTCAGATAAGACCAAGTTGCAGATTATCAACAACAGCTTTCTTATTGTGGGAGACTTTACATTTCCCGATTCTTAGGTGTAATGAGAGCCTTGTTCTCCAAATACTTTCCCATCAGCTAACAAATTATGTTCCTTCATTTGACCTGTATCGTTCCAATTCCTAATAATCTAATTATA
>JAUZST010008655.1:0-38633 GCA_034779995.1 Parotocinclus haroldoi
GGATGGGTGACCGAGAACCCAATGGGAGATCATCACTGCAGCACTCCACCAATATGGACTGTGAAAAGCAAGATTTTCTGCCCAGATCAGAACCAGATTAAGTACTCTATCATAAAGCTCAGACTTTTATCCTTAGATTTGGTTGCATAAACTCTTATCTTTAAATCAGACGTTTGGTCTGCAAGACTTTCTGCTATGAGATCTGGAATATGCATTTTCTCTGACACTCCTCTGAGGAGGAGTTCACTCTCCTATGAACTCCACTAATTTAAAGTTGTTGGAATGTTCCTGTCTGGTCTCTTATTATTTTTTTATTCATTTTATTCAGTGATTCTTTATTTCAGTATTTGTTTTTTCACGATCAGATATGATCAACCAGCGGTCAGGGGGGCGAGCTGGCTCTGGGGTGCAGCTTGGCACGGGCAGGGGAACGCTACGGCTGAGATCCAAAGGACAAGCAACAGTAGAGGAACTGGTGTGTGTGTTTTTTTTATTTTTTATTTTTTATTATTTTTATTTTTATTTTTTTAAAGAACCCGAGTTAATAGAGTTTAAGTTTAAAATACATTTTGTTTGTGCTTTTAGCCTTCAGCGTTTGAGGAGAAGGCTATTGAAAAGGTGGATGACCTCCTGGAAAGCTACATGGGTATAAGAGATAGTGAGCTTGGTATGTCGTTTTCTTTGCTCTTTTTTGTCATGTAACTGATTACTATTGCTAATTTTGGCACTGTTTAATGGATTAGAAACTCAAGAGGACAAACTAAGTAGCTGATTTGACTCTGAGATGAGTGAAATTGACTTTTAAATTCTGGGCATGGCTGTATGTTTTCTCTTTCCCAGACCATTCTCTGTAAACCCTAGAGATGACTGTGCGAAAATGGCAATAGTTCAGCAGGTTCTAAAATACTCACAGCAGCCCATTCAGTACCAACAACCACGGCACATTCAAAGTCATTCGAGTCGCCTCTCTTCCCCATTGTGTTTGAACTTTGGCAGGTCTTCTTGACCATGTCTACATGCCTAAATGCATTGATTTTCTGACATGATCAGGTGAACCTAATAAAACTGTACAGACCTGTAGAATTCGGCCACCTGCTGGTAAACAGACGCGCTCAGCAGCCATGATTTGTGCGGTGGCAATTCCCGGCGCTCCTCAGTGACGTTCAGGAGTCCTTGGGTGGAGTAGTGGAGTTAGGCAGAGCAATTTGTAGATAAAAAAAAAAGTGGAGGGCGAAATTTCTAATTCATGTTTTATATTTGTTATTTAATATACTTTTCGTTTAGTTTTCAATTGTAACGCGTTTCATATATTTATACGAATGCGTGGTTTGAATTTTTGAAAGTTTCCTTTCTCTCTCACTTAGCTGCTACCATGGTGGAACTGGGAAAAGATAAAAGGAACCCAGATGAGTTTGCAGAGGCACTGGACGAGACCCTTGGGGACTTTGCATTCCCAGATGAGTTTGTGTTTGATGTGTGGGGTGCCATCGGTGACGCCAAGGTCGGTCGGATCTAGTCCTGTAAACGAATGAGAGCGGGACTAAAATGGAACCCAGGAGCAGAGATTAGGGCGGTGGCACAGCCACAAAAGACACTTTTAATAGAAAACTCTAGCACGCTTATACTGTTGGCTTGGATAAAAGCCTTCAACTTTCTTTACTGGGAACATTCTTTAAGAGTTTTTTTTTTAGATAATGGAAAAAAGCCTATTGGATTTCAACTTTTGACCTCAGCCAAGATTACGGTGATGTAGTAAGCTAGCTCGTGAAAAGGAATGGTTCAGCAAAAAAAAAAAATCTAACGTGCACAACCATTTGCTTATACCAAATGTCACCAATTAACCCAGAAATGTTTGTTGCCTGACAGTTGCTTTTCAGTTATGCACTAGGCATTTAATGCTACAATAAGACACCCTTAAAATACTCAACCCCAAATTACTGGTTTATAAAATAGCTGCACTAGTGTGTATTTTTGCATTTAAGTTCAAAGTAAACTATATGATCATCCATATAACCTTGTAACTTTCTTTACTGGATTCACTTGAAAGTCACAAATACAATTCTGTACCTGTTACAGAACTGACTTACTGGGTGGGTAGCACCGTCACCTCACAGGAAGAACGTCCAGGGTTCGATCCCAGAGTGAAGCACTCTGGGTCCGTTCTGTGTGGAGGCTGCAGGTCCTCCCTGTGTCTGTGTTGATTTACTCCGCGTGCTTCGGTTCTTTCCACGGTCAAGTAAAATTTATTCATATAGTGCTTTTTGCAATAGCGCATTGTCTCAAAGCAGGTTTACAATATTATATTATCTTATAAGGCCAATCCCAGATTGAGCAAGCCTGGGGTGACAGTGGCAAGGAAAAGTTTCCTGAACGTAGAAGGGAGAAACCTTGGGAGGACCAAGACTCACAAATCAAAAACGTCCTCCTAGATTTTAACCGACGTTAAGTTTGTATTAATAGTAAATTAAGCAAATAATAACAATGAAATTAAATAATGTTTTAAAATATACCATCATTTTTGAGAGCAGTATATGTAACTAATCTTGAGATAACCTAATGCTATGAGCGACGTTCAAACTAACAATCCTTGACTTATTAGGAAAGCTAATATTTACTTGCTGTTGTAGCTTAATAATCACTGCTATAAACCATAGGTATTACCTGTTTATTAATGAGGTCCGGTGACTGTGTTCTCTGAACATGGCAAGAGTTAGTGGCTTGATAGGGAGTGCTCCCTCAGGCATGAAAAATCACTGTGTCTCTGTATATACAATCTGGTTGGAAGGTGCCACTAGAACTCTACTCCAGCTCATTGAATTGCTTCTATAACATCTGTGTGCCCCATAACATTAAAGTGTCAGGCTGTAATAGAGTAACACTCTAATATACAGTCTAGAAAAAAAACCGCTGGACTGGACCCCAACAAAATGGCTTAAAAAGAGGTGTTTTTTTGGTGAACCAAAAAACAGTCCCATCACCTCTCTCACCATGGTAAGCGCTCCAATCTTTTCTTCCCAGACCTGCCCCAAAACTTTAAACGAATCAATCAGCATGAATCAGTAATCGACATCAACCAGTCAAATAGGTCCTCATCGCTCCATTAACAAAATCATGTCCTTATTTATCTCCAGTACTCCTTCCTCAGTTCTTCCCCACCACCTTGAGACTGGAACCAAAGCTCGGGGTGAATTCACGAGCGGCAAGAGGAGTCTGGGTGCAGCAGTGAGCGTCAGTGTGCAAGATGACCGGCGAGGGGCCAGATTAGTCTGGAGAGCGCAGAAATCGGGCATTGGTGAATAACGATATAGGTTCTGACCCCTTTTTGAGATACCAAGAACTACATGGTGAAAATGGGATTTAAAAAATGTGCAGGTCATAAAACGAGCTTGTTTTGGCCACATTTGGAGAAAAAGGAAAATTGTGCATTTGATTACATTTTATATATTTTTTTTTGCTGAACTGTTTGTTTAAGAAACACTACAAATGAGAACATGTATTTAGTTTAAAAATATATTCCATTTGCCAGGTATAATCTTACAGATACAGGTTCCATTTTGTAACTGCTATCAAGTCTCATTGCCACTCGCTCCTTCAGAAAGACGTTTCGTCTGAGACTTCTTGGGATTCAGCCCTCCTTCGGACTCTTTAGAAACTGTGATGTACACTTTGCACTGTTGCGCTATACGAGCTGTACTTTGCACGTCCAGCCCTACACTGTTCCACACACAGCTTTACCCTACTGTGTGTGTATGTGTGTGTTTGTGTATACATGCGCAGCTCATTTCTGCACCACTTTAGGCAATGGAACACTAAAAAGACTCCTTAAAGCATGCAATCATGTTACATATACTTCATATTGCCTTGTTTACACACAGACTGTTTTTTTTTTACCATGGCATGCTGTTCATAACACTTTAGGTAATGCCTCTTTAGGGGACTGTGCTAAAGTAAGTTACTATTTGCTCGCTCTGTCTTAAGTGTCCAGTCTGTGTTTTTTTGGGATCGCATGAGTACGTGTGTGGTTTGATCCTGATGTACACAGGGGCAATGTAAAAAAAACACTGAAAGACAACCAAGTGTGACTATTTTTAATTTTTAAAATTTTTTTAAAAATGTTTTTCTTCTTCCCCCCTTCCAGATGAAATATTCATACTTGACCCATTTGAGTTTCCATGAATTATTGGTTTTACGTTCCTTTTTTTTTGAAGTGGGCGACTTAAGACAGCCATTGGAAATATTTTTTTAGTACGTGGGTTGAGCCGACTGTTTTGATTGACATGCCGAGGACAAGCAGCTTCTCGTCCGTAAACGGTGGAACTGTGGAATTCAAACTTAATTAACCAGAAGTCCGTTGAAATTCGTCATCATATCTGCCAGTAGAAGTAATGGGAGTAATTGTAAATAGGATTAAGCCGTTGCTGACTTCCAGATGATTTTGTACGCCTACATTCATATGTAATTAATGATTAAAAGCATAAATAAGGCCGAGGAATTTCATATAATGCATAAAATCAATAAAGACAACTTTATAGCTATTGAGGCGAATGCAGTTGGCATGTCTTATCACTGGAACAGCAGCACAGAGACTGAATTCACATCCTTAGACTGATATAATATAATATAATAACTGGTATGATAACATTTCACAACGTCTAGGTTAAATTGGGATTAAGTCTCACAGCGTGCAAGTTTAAAGAACAAGCTTCAATCTCACAGCGTCCAGGTTTAAAACAGGGCTTATGTGGCACTGTGTCTGCTTGGCATTGGATACCCAACTTGTTATATGGGCCATTAAAAACTATTTTGTTGTTTAAAATTGGCTTGGTGTCACTTGGTCCCATTTAAGGAAGCCGCAGTACGAATGTGAGTTTACGAGCAATGAAACTACAAAAGGTATAATCACTGCTTTTTCTGCTAAACTAAACTAATGCCAAACTAAAGATCAGTATTAAAATGTATTCCGATGAGTATTTTGAGTATATGACATTTTGTCATTGTAGCATTTAGTTTTCCACAGTAATAAGGTTAGGCATGGTGATAACCTGATGGTGTGGATTGTCAGTGGGTGAGGCTACAGTTATAAAAAAAATGTGGTTTTGTCAGGTCTCGTCTTGTTCGCATCGCTATTAGCAGTATTTGCTCATACTATTTACTTGTGACTCATGCTTGCTTTCCTGTGTTTTTGTTGATGATTTTTACACCAGTGTAAATGGGAATGCTGCATTTGTAGATTGCTTTGTGCTTCTTTGGTCGTTATATCTGTGTATTAAGTAGATGGTGTTTTTAAGAAAAGGTGGATGCTGTTACACTAATGCTGTTACACATGGATGGTTTCAGTGTTACACTGTTTCAATATCTGGAAGTACTGTTAAACTGTGATTCGAAACATGAAATGAGTCGTTCATGTCCGTCACCTCTTCAGGTCCAGGGATATTTTACATGTCAAAACCCCGTTGTAATGATTAGCACATTTTATTATTATTAAAAGAACTAAGTGATAACAGACCCCGGTTGTTATGAGCTTGATCTGGTGTGTGTGTCTGTGTGTGTCTGTGTGTGTCTGTGTGTGTCTGTGTGTGTCTGTGTGTGTCTGTGTTCTTCTGGCTGTACCACGCTTGTTTTCTCTGACGTGTTGACCTCGTCACAACTCTATGATGATCAAAATATCTCCGACTCTGGACTATGTGTTTACTGATAACATGCCCCAGTGCTCAGTGACGTGTGTAATTTGTGCTCTTTCACTTGACGAGAGGTCATCAGCGACTGTGATGTTTAGTTTGCTTCTTCATTACTTTTGGGATTTTTAAATTGTTAAATTGATGAAGCTTCGCTGCAGTTTCAAAGTCTCTAAACCTTGTCTTGGAGCCAAGCATGTTTTTCCTGAATTACACAAAAAAATAGGGGGCATTTCAGTATTTCCATTTTTGTGAGCAGTGTAATTAGGGGTACATAGGGCATGTCTTTGGGCTGTGGGAATAAACCCAAACACACATTGTGAAGGCATTCAGGATCCATACAGAATGAACCCAGGCCGCTCTACCCTGGGATTGAACCCGGATTCTTTCTTGCTGTGAGGCAGCGGTGCTACCCACCGAGCCCATGCTGCCTTTGTCCCCACCCCCAACTTTGATTTTTTTTTTTTTTTGTGGCAGCTTGTATCACTATTGATCATTATACTGACACCCACATATTGGTTTTCTATTTTTTTTTTGTTTAACACTAGGAGTGTGTGCAATTGACAATGCACTGTCTTAAAGCAGCTTTAAGTTTTTCGGTCACGTATTATCATCTAAGGCGTGTCTCAATTGAGCAAGCATACGGTAATAATGGCAAGGACAAACTCGAAATGAAACATGGAAACATCCTAAATGTTATAAAGACGAAACCTTGGGAGGACCAAAAGTCAGATGGAGGCTCAACCTCCTTGGGTGACTTAGATAGCAAGTAATAAGTTTAATTATATGAAGTGTATAGTAATATACTGCTCACAAAAATATAAAATATCTCCTTTTTATCATAGCTAATTTTTGTGAGCAGTGTAGTAGTAAATATAGTACTTAACTAGATAAATGTAAGTACTACAAAAATGTAGTAATTTAAAGAAATGTTAGTAAAGGGAATATATTTTTAAAAGGAGACTAATTAATATACAGTTTAAGATGTAGACTAATAGTTTAGAGAAAATGCAAGACTCTGGAGGTCTGACTTACTTCAGCATGATAGGGGTCTGGCATATGAAACCGTGTGTGTGTGTGTGTGTGGGTGTGGGTGTGGGTGTGGGTGTGTATATATACAGCCACATATATATATTGATCAGCCACAATACTTAGGTAGGTCCTTCTGCCCAAATGTCTACAGACGGGTATCAGAGGATCCAGGGTTTACCAAGAAATCATTCCCCACACCGTTATTCCACATTTACCAGCCTGAACAGTTGGGTCATGCTTACACCAAAGTCTGACCATCCCATCACCATGGTGCAACAGAAATCTGGATTAATCTGACCACTAAATGTTTTTTTTTCCACTGCAAAGTGATCCAATTATCCAGCTCTTGCCTACTAGACTCTTGCTTTTTTATTTTCCTCCCTCGTATCCTCTTATCCCATCTTATCGTTTGCTGTTTTAGGCCATATGTGACTTTTTTTTTTTGGCACAATTCGAAAATGCATCAGAAACAAATCTAAAAACGAACTACATAAAATAAAATTGGGGAAAAACTGAACAGCTGCACAGGATGGGGCAGAGTATTGGCCATTCTAGAAACAAAGAGGATATCTGAAGAGTGCCAAGCCCCAATCATAATAAAATATATTCTAAAAGAATATTTATAATATGAACAAGTAGGGAGAAACAAATTCAGATATTAGACGATCCAATAAATACTGAAAACCAAAACAACACAAGACCCCTTATACAGTTCCTAGACAAAATATTCACAAGTGCATGTATGCAAAGGATATGGACCATATTTAATAATTATAACACCCCAGGACCATTAAAAGTGCTACAAAATTGATAGTCATGTCTTAGAATAATGGACTATGAAAATAACCGATGTCTTGTCATGATAATAGCCATGATAATGGCCATTCTTAGCCGCTCATATTGCTTAATTTTCATATCCTAATGTGGATTCACTCGCTGAGACTGATCCACAGAATCTAAAAGATCCCATTAACTATAATTGCTCATCTGTTCTGAGTGGTTTCAAGTCAGGCCTGTGTTTTGGGTGGGGCTGATGAACACAGGTCATTATTTATCCAGCACTGTTTCAACCAGTCGCGATTTCTCTAAGCCGCAATGTTTTAGTTGTGCAAACTGTTATTGTTAGTGGCAGTAATTGGAGCTGCATCTGCGGGTGTAGAAACGATTTTCTCCTGTGTAAGAAGCCTTGAGTCTTACACCTGCAACACAATGGGCCAAGGCCGTCTAAGCAGCCTAGCTCAAATTTTATGATTTAAGCTGACAGTGAGCTTCTCCTCTTTGAAAGACCAGCAGCTGCAATCAGTTTTAGCCAGTGAAAAAAACCGAGGGTTTGTGATATTGATGGTATTTTGATTTGGAAAGAGTAAATAGTGTGATGTGTTTCGGTAAATGACGGATTATGTATAGAATAGTTTTAGGCCTACAATGCTGTGTAGAGATTAGCTCCTGATGTCTAATCCCCCCCCTCCTCATTGTCTAATTTAATCAGCTTTAGGTGTCATTTTCTGGTTTTTTTTTGGTGGCGGTGGTATTTAATGTACTCATGGAATTAAACACTAAATGTACTGTAAGGAACCCTGTGGAAATATAAGCAGTGTCTGTTATAGTCAACACTAACCGAGTCACCAAAACAATGATGTTTACATCAAACATTTTACTCATCTATGAAGTGGGGGTTGTTTTTCCTCCGGTACCATAACCAGAACATGACGATCGCTGCTCACAGAGCTTTGTCAGGTGGATGAACTTAGGATTGGGCATTTTTCTCTAGAGTACACAGTCCATAAAAGGGAAGTAAGTCCCAGAGTAGATCATATTTTATTTGTTCTGGTGTGGACGACGTGGGTGGAGGAGCTTATATATCCTGCCGAGCGAAGGTTTCTCTGAAATTTGCTGTCAGCAAACTCTTTTGAACGGATTTTGGCCTGCACTTTAGAAAGCAGACTGCTTCGTAGCAGCTAGTGACAGGAGGAATGCCTTTACGGCCCAGGGCTGCTTCCCAACCCGGGAAAAACGGGGTGCTTCTCAACCCCAAAGTTATGGTGGTTCTGCGTCCTCGAGCGTTGACCGCGAGTTCCCGCTCGGTCGTCGAGGACCAGCTGTCGTGTCCCGTATGCTGCGAGATCTTCGCCGACCCAGTGGTCCTGCGTTGCAGCCACAGCTTCTGCCGTACCTGCCTGAACCAGTTCTGGAGCAAGAAATCGCCCAAACGAGAATGTCCCGTGTGCAGGAGGAGGTGTTCGCTCACCGAGCCCACAGTGAGCATCGTGCTCAAAAACGTCTGTGAAACCCTGGTACAGGAGCAGAAAGGATTGGCAACACCACCGTCCTCCCCGGGCACCACTGCCAGACCATTAGACCTGTGTCAGGTTCACAGAGAGCCGCTCAAACTCTTCTGCCACGATGATGAGGAGCTTCTGTGCTGTGTGTGTCAGACTTCAAAGAAGCACCATGGCCACCGCATTTGTCCCATAGAGGAAGCGGCACATGACCTTAAGGTAAGATTTACAGTAATGCTAATCATCTGCAATGTGTATTACAACTGATGAAACTCCTACATACGCTATATATTTAATATTCTATATTCTATGAATTATGTTTCTCTACTTTACGATCTTCAGAATATTTTATTTTAATTAGACACGTTGATTGATTCTTTCATAAAATAAGAAACCTCTATATATACATATAACCTCTAAGCTTTCCAAGGAGGTATGATCCCTTTTTGAATCTTGGTCCTTCCTTCCTTATAATGTTTAGGGAGTTTTTCCGTGCTCAAATTGGGGGGTTGGCCACATAATTTAGAAGATCTGCACTCAGATTGGCGAGAGATCAGGGAGGAACGAGTTACCCTTTTTCTCATTCAGAATCAAATCAGTAAATACATTTTATTTTAAATATACTGCTCACAAAAAATTGGGGGATATTTCAAAATGAAATATCCCATAATGAAATATCCCCTACCTTTTGTGAGCAGTGTAGTTGGACGTTAAGATTGCAAGAGTGCATTTTCCCTCTCTTGCTTTACTTAGCATAGTTTTAGGATAGTTTTTGTTTGAGGGCAGCTTTTATGTTTTCACATAGAATTATAAAATTGGGTAGAAGATGTTGTTGCTATATTTAGTGTATCTTGTGTGCTGGCTTCTGGTTATGTTTGGGGAAAAAAGGGAGACAGAATGACCACCCTTATTTGCTTACATTGCCTTATTTACTCGGACTTGACTACTACAAGTCTTGGTTTCGACTCGGCTCTATAGGTCTTGACTAAAACACTAGCTATACCCCGGCTCGATTGTAGCCTCCGTTGTCTTGGTTTGTGGTTTGTGGTTTGGGTCGCCAACAAGAATGTCATGTGTTCATCTTAAATACATTGTAGAGGGTAAAGTTTCCAACAATTACATTTTTACTATGCTGGAAAGTGAACGCTCAAACCTTCTGCTCAATAAACCTTAACAGATAAGACATCACTGCAAAAATGTGAGTCACCCTGACGTCATAACTTACGTTTGGTCAAATAATAGCATTATAATAATAAGATCCATATGATAAATTGATCCAACCACTGTAGTGAAATGCTCTGTAGCAGGCTCTCCATACATACATATATATATATATATATAATATATAATATAAGAATATAAGCTGCTCACAATCAGAAAAGCAAACAACAACCCAAACTTTTAATTAATTGGTAGAAATGCACTATATAAAAGGCTGAAAGAGCTGGAGTATCTGAACATTCCCTGATCTAGAAAGTTCACATCCTGTAATTTTCCAGCCCTTGCAATGCCTCTGTAATTTACCTGGATGTGAAGCTTAGAGAGCCATTGGACGTCCTAAAGCTAGTCAAACACAGACAACAGTGTCAACAGCACTTGGAACATCTGAAAGCATGATTATACATACAACTATCAATACGATATTACTCAGTCTCTTTATTAGAATATAACCAGAATAAATACAAGGAATTTTTATGCAGTGTTAAAAAGCTGAAAAACTAAACAATCCGGAAAAACCAACCTTCAATAGGCTAGTGTACAAGTATTTAGTGTGATCTCCCCTTACACTGGGGAAAATCAACGTTTGGCAGCTTCATTGGAATGCAAAGTTGGTCTTTCTATAATCTAAAGAAGCTTGATCAATAACCTTTTTTATATTGGGGAAAATGGTGAAAAAGCCGACATATGCTACAGCTCACAAAGATAGGCGTTCAGTAAATAATCAGTATCAGGATCAGTATCTCAGTACATCACTGCATCTGCCCTCCCACCCATACAGGACCTCTACAACAAGAGATGTCTGAGGAAGGCCATCAGCATCTCCTTCGACCCAACTCACCCTAGCCACTTCCTGTTCCAACCCATGCCATCTGGAACAAGGTTTAGGAACATCAGAGCCAGAACCACCAGATTAAAGAACAGTTTTTCTCCCCGTGCTGTTAAAGTGGTGACACCAGTCTTATCGAATTACCCATTACCCATTACCCAAACAACACACAGACTGTCCACTGTCCCTTTCCATACATATTGACACAGAGCTCCATAACCTATCTACCTCCTACCATATGTCACTCGCACTGTTAAGAAGCAGTTTGCACATGTACATACTGATATTTATTGTATTTAATGTCTGTCTATTGTACTTTTGTCCACACACCTTATGTCCTGTCTTGCACCGTCTCGCTTTGCACTATGTAACTGCACTGGAGATTTAGCCTAATAGTGTTTCTGTCTCAGTACAATGACAATAAAATTGAATTGAATTGCATTGAAAAGGGTATTACAGTGTGATGAATCCAAGTTAGAAATGTTTGTCTCCAGTCATCTGCGATATGTTATACATGGTCATTGTTAACTTTTGCACAGTACTATAGGTCCGAAAAAGGCAAAGTCCAGTTGTAAAAATAAGTCACAGGTTAAAAAACAAAAGACTACACTTGAGAGGCAGTAATAATTTAAATACACTATAAAAAACGAAATATGAATGTACAAATGTAGGTCTGTGCAATATATTAGGAGATGAAAGTCCAACTAGGGTGGAGTGCAAGAAACTATTGATGTGTAAAAAATATTGGAAAAGTGTGTGTGTGTGTGTTTGTGTGTTTGTGCGTATATTTGGTCTGACCTACTTGTGGAAAATGTATGAAAATGAACCGTACTTGATCAACATGTGTACTCCGGGTGTGATGCAATCTATCCACCATCATTCTATTTCAGCACAGTGTTTTGTCAACATGTTACAAAGTTTTCTACAAAACACTTGGCCACTCTTTTTGTAGTGAAATGTATGTTTATAGTCAAATTTGCAGTTCGTCAGAGTGTCCATATTTTGTTCCAGCAGATTGCATTTGACTGCCTTAAAACACACTATACCTGAGCATAAGGATTTAGGACAGATTTCTATTGTTCACTCCCACATAAATACTCATATAGATGAGTCCTACACTATTCGATGCTCTGTTAAACTTAAGCACTCACAACAGATTTGTTGCAGATTTCCAGTTTTGTGAATAAGGAAGGCATTTCTGTTGGTCCACAAAATAACACAAGTCATCAATGACAGGCACTTACGAAACATTGATAAAATGGCGTAGTAGGTGTTGTTTATAATTTGTTACCAAATTAGCTGTAGCCTACATTGAGCAGATTGACAACAAGCATAAAACAGCAATTGATCGACTTAAACTGGAATAATATCGACTACCAAATTAGTTTGCAAAAGGCATTTAATAGTTGATTAGTCAATGACATTATCACGTGTTTCTTGCTCTAACTAAAAATGTTTTGACTACTTACTGGAGATTTAACAAAAGTGCAAGGGCAACCTTTCCCTTGTACATACCAACAGAGATTGTATTAGCTAGAGAGACAAATAATCAGGTATCTGTGGCTATGGAGATAGGAAATATCCATTATGGGAAAAATATCCATCAACAAAGCGCAATTATAAAAAACAAAAACTAGCTGCGAAAAATTAAGCTCAATTAAAAACTAACAGTGTCACCATCATAATGTGATTAATTTCAGTACGTTTAAAGTTTCTTTCGTTTAATTCCTATTGTAATCCTATTGTAAACAAATCAGAAATTATTGTTTATTGTGTTCATCTTGATGTTGTACAACACTGACAACATTCAAATGGTACCGGACTGGGTATCAGTAGCATAGGCTAAACAGGTGTTCAAAGATTTGTTAGTTCTTTCTATCCACTTTCATTTTTGAGCTTATATTACACATTTAATGTCCATTTTTTGCTATTTCTTCATATTCACCATTAACCTTATCGCATGTGGCGCTGCTGGGATGTAAAATGTTTAGCAAAAACTGAAGTGCACTCAGAGGAGAACTATTCTTTCTCAGGCAGCACAATTTAAATACTGTAGTGTCATCAGCACTTACTTTACTCTCTTCTGTTTTTTTTTACAGTCCACGCCATTAGAAAGTGTCAGTTCAACTTTATTTCTATAGCACTTTTTAATCCTAGGGTGACAGTGGAAAGGAAAAACACTATAAATGCTATAAGTAAGAAACCTTGGGATGACCAAGACTCGAAAAGGGACCATACCTGCTTGGGCAGCCTAGATGTTATACGTATCTAATTAAAATGGCATATTATGAAGAGAATCATAAAATAGAGAATATTAAAGCTTTAGTATGAGTTTTTGAAGTGTTGTATGATGACACAACTGGCCTCATCAGTTGTTATTCACATTAGAAATGCATATATACATTTTTCTATTTGAAGTAAACAAACATGATTTAATTAAACTTGCTGTTTGTTTTCTCTTCTCTAGGCGGAGTTGAAGCATCAGCTGGTGCCACTGAAGAAAAGCCTCCGCCACCTTTACGAGTCCAAGCAGGAGCGCGACGACTTGGCTATACACATCAAGGTATCAACAGGAAGCAGACAGAGCTTTTATAATGTAGAACACCGTTAAACCTTACATAATGGTCTAAAAAAACAGAACAGTCTCATAGATTACAGAACATTCTGAGATCCACAATTTGACCTCAGACCTAACGCAAAACAAGCTAACAGAGAACTTTCCTTGTACATACCAACAGGGATTTCATGAGATAAAAAGAGATTTCCAAATCATCTTTAAAAGTGGAGGAAAAAAGGGCTTATTGAAAAAAAAAAAAAGACTGCAAAGGCCAGCATTATGAAACAATGATAAGATTAAAAACAATTTGGAGAAATTGCCTCACGGTAGCCGATTTATTTGAAGTGACACTTTATTCATAGTCTGCATTAATTACAGGGTGAGTCAAAAGACACAGGACACGTCTCCTCCAAAACCATTGTTGAGGTTTCTTGGTCGGTAGAGGTTCTTCAGACGATCACTACGTAAAATGTCGTCGAGAGTCCCGGTTTCTCTGAATTTGGCCATGAGGGGTATCAGTGCTTTGTGAAATTGGTGATCTTTATAGGTGTCGGTTGCTGAAGTCTGTTGCTATGATACGGCAGCGGCGTTCCCTTGGACATCAGAATCATCAGTTCCATCTTCAGCTACTTGTGATGAACTTCAAAAGTTTTGAACTTTCTGTGTTGATAACTTTTTAAAAACAAGAGACATTGCCAATCTGATTACGGTTATTGATTTCTGAGACAATTCTGGCAAATATTTATTTGCTGTTCTCAACTGGAACATGGAATGATTTGAATAGAAGCTTGGAGGTGAATGAATATTCTGGCCCAAGCATCTTTTGTAATATTGCAAGTGCAAATTGAAAATGAACTTGAACTTGGTTCTCCAAAAAAATGGTAAAAAAAACAGGATCAACAGCATTTGTTGCTCCCCAGGGGTTGTGTTAATTGGCAGTGTGTTACTCATTGGGGTTGTGGGGCTAGACCTCTGAAGAGCTGCTTTGAGACAATGTTTGTAAAAAGTACTATATAAGTACATTTGGATTTAATATCCTGTGACTAACCAAACGTGCCTAAATGAAAAGGTCATTTTTCTAGAAAAAATATAATACAGATTAAGCATTATTTATGTACATGGTCAGGACATACCTCTTGTCTGACCTCTTGTGGAAAAGCGCTGGGCACCCCACGACCATGAGCAAGAAAAGCAGTGTTAAGATGTGAAGAAACAAAACTAAAATAATGGTAAATAAAATTTCATATCAAATCCAGAACCAAAGGCAGCAGACAGAGAAACAGATACGAGAGGAGTTTGCAGAGCTCCGAGAATATCTGGACAAAGAGGAGTCGAGACGGATCGCTCTGCTGGCTGAGGAGGAAGATGAGAAACAGCTTCTGACGAAGAAGAAGACTGACATCATCACACGCGATATCCTCACATTCACCCACGCCATCAAGACCATCGAGGACGAGATCAGCTACCGTGACACCGTGTTCCTGCAGGTAAGAGAATTTCTTTTTTCTTGAATTTGAACTTAATGGTGAACTTTAATCGTACTAATGCTTCTCTCATCTTTTTCTGCAGCACTACAAGAATATCAAAAAGAGGTCAGTGTGCATGATCTCACGGTATAAAAGGATCTTACATCCATGTAAATGCACAGCGTCGGTATTAATCTGTCATTCTTTGTAGCACGCAGTTAACCTTCACTGAACCTGAGAAAGTTTCAGCTGCTCTGATCAACATGGCGAAGCATTTGAGCTCTCTGAAGTTCAACGTGTGGGAAAAGATGCAGGCCTTGGTGGAATACAGTGAGTACTTCAAACACAGTCACTTTTATGTACAGTCCTTATGGTCTAAAATAGATCATTCAAAGTAAACCCTTTCTTACCATATACACTAACCGAAACTATATTAGGTAGGCCTCCTTGTTTCTACACCCGTTCATATTATCAGGTCCACTTACCTTATAGATACACTTTGTAGTTCTACAATTACAGACTGTAGTCCAACGTAGTCCCCACATTACCACCCTAGATGAGGTACAGTGTTGAAACTGTGGAACTGTTTAAATGGACAGTTAGTGTAGAAACGAATTAGTGTATCTAACTATTTGGCAGGGTAATGCGTGTTGGAGCCCCAGGGAGCCCCAGTGGTGAAAAAGGACTTACAGATGAACACACACCAAATAGCCAAAAACATGTCAAAATGACTTCTGAAAATATTGATATTAGTTTGAAGTTTATTTCCTCCAGCAGGCTTCACTCTCATGAGAAGCTTTTGGAATATGATTGTGAGGTTGGACTGTCTCATGGTTGGCAGGCCTTCCGATTAATCTTAAAGGTATGTGATGGAGTTGTGGTGAGGGTTCTGTGCTAGTCAGCCAAGTTTGAACGTTTTATTTTGAGAATCACTAAAATGTACAGTACTACCCATTCTGCTACCACTGACTATGTTTACATGCAGGCTAAATAGTTCATTTTAGCGAACCTCTTTTAGCCACGGTCACTGAGCAAATGTGCATGTAAATTGTTCATAAAACACATTTTTTAAATAAATGGCTGCGTTCATGAAAATGTCAATGTCGATGCTGATGCATATTTATTTATTTATTTATTTAAAAATTTTTTTTTATTTATTTATTTATTTTTTAAGATTAAAGCTGTTCAATCTCTTGACATTGGACTGTTCTGTTCTAGACATGTCATTTTCTGGGAAGCTGCTTTTTTAGGACCAAAATAACCGGACATTTGAACGCAACATCTGTCAATTTGAACCCAATTCATTCAATGCATTTCCACATCAGAATATTTTATCTTGGTATTGAGGAGGGTCCATTTGACACTTTATTTACCCATCTTTTTATGAAGGCTTCATAAATGAGGCCCAATGCTATCAGGTTCATAATCTGAAAAATAAAGTTATGGGATCTCCATTGATAAGCAGTGGTAGTACAATGGGTGGTACTTAACACCACAGTGACTCTCAGTAGGAGGTGAAACTTTCAAGAGGTTTCGACTTCCAGCAAGTTATCAACTTTCTGCTCTGTGCCTCTAAAACAAAGTCCATAAACTCCATGGTCCATGGTATTCCCAAAGATTCTACCTCATCACATTTAGGGAGTTTTTCCTTTCCACTGTTGTAGTAAGCTTGCTCAGTTAAGGTTTTTTTTTGTTTGTTCTGTTGTAAAACAGCTCTATAGACATAAATAATACATGAATTTGAATAAAGAAACAATTTGCAAAGTTTGATTGAAAACTTGCTGGCTTGCACGGGATCCGTCATTACCTTTGAGAGGAATTTGCTTAATGTTTAAGTCACACTCCAATCTATTGAAAGCCTATTCAGAAGAGTGAAGTTTGTTGTAACAGCCATGTTGCTGAGTGTAACCTTTTGTGGGCACAAACCTTCATTATCACGTCTTTATTGGTGAGTGAAGAACAGACCACCGATTCTGAGTATTGAAATATTGTCCGCTTCGTAGCTCCTGTGACCTTAGATGCCAACACTGCCTACCCGTGCTTGATGCTAAGCAAGAATCTGACCGCTGTAAGAAACTGTGGCATGATGAATAAGCTTCCAGACAACCCGGAGCGCTTCGACCACTTCGTCTTTGTGCTAGGCTCTGAAGGATTTGATTCGGGCCGCCATGCCTGGGAGGTGGAGGTCAAGGACAACAATGACTGGGTCATTGGTGTGGTGAAGGAGTCCATAGCCAGGAAGGGTAAAGTCTCCGGAGGCCCAGAGGCAGGATTCTGGACTATTGCTCTGTCAGACGGCGTTTACACGGCCATGACAAAACCGACCTCGCCCCTGGAGCTGAGCGGCCATATAGAGAAGGTAAGGGTGAAGTTGGACTACGAAGCTGGAGAAGTGAGTTTCTCCAACCCCCTGAACCTGACGCCCATCTACACCTTCAAAGGCCACTTCACAGAGAGAATGTTCCCATTCTTCTGCCCCGGTGCCAACATTAACGGCAGCAACCCAGGCCCTCTGAAGATCTGCCCAGTTAAAGTGGCTGTGTGGAATAGTTGTAGCTGGTGACAACAGCGTTGGAGAATAAGCTGGCTCTGTGAATGGTGAGCTTCAGATTTATTGGCATGCTTTAGTGTAAAAAGACTGGGTTGGGCCTAGGGGTGCAGGCAAAAAAGTACCCCTAGATGACCTCAGGAAGGCATCAGTGTTGCAGCGCCAGATGACGCTCCCCTGCTTTGCTTCCTGTTTCTCGGACATAGGCAGCTATGTGTCTGTGTGAAGCCTTACATGGGATTCACCTGGGATTCGCACCTGGGTTACAGCTGGGGGAAGCAGAGTAGTGAATTACAACTGTGCCATATATTATATTTTTTAATTTTGTAATTATATTGGTCAGGATTGCTGGATGGGTGGGTGCACACAGAGCACAGGTCCATGACTCGGGGCAGAAAGGGGGGGGCGTGATGATCCCCCAACTGGGCTTCCCTTCTTCAGTTTACACAGTTTGTGTAGGCCTGTGATTCCTGAAGCAAATGGAGGGTGTCCCCTCAGTGCTGGCCGAACATAAAAGACCTCTGTGTGAAAGATTTTTCAATAAGGTTATATAGAATACATATTTAAGAATCATTAGATTTAATAGATTCAGCGTAGTTTCATTAAAGATTGGATTTATTTCAGATATTTAATCACCATGATATTCAATGATACATTTTTACCAGAGGTGCCAATAATTCTGGATCCGGCTGTATTTCCTTTGGTATGTAAAACTGATGAATACATATTCAGCTGTTAATTCCAATTACAATGAACAACATCATAATAAATATGTTCATTTTGCTTCTAAATTGTAGATCAGGCAGTTTTATCAAATAAATATGCTATTTGTATAAACACTAAAACGTGTGCAGTCCTTGTTTTGCAATGTTTCATGAAACTTAGTGAAACCTCTACATAAGCTATGTGGCTAAAAGAGTCACCCTAAATGTTTTAGGTGGTAGTAACTTCAGTCTCCTGCAGGTGGCATTACACGTGGCTGATCGGTCTAATAATACCTCCATTGACTGAGCAGATGTCTGGAGGATCAAAGCACATGGGTGTGCCAAAGGCCGTAGTGTGAAGGAAGTAGCTGAGTTTGTAGGTGTAACAAAGTACAGCCCCATGGATCTACCAGCAGTGGCAAAAATCCCAGTCTACAGGAAATTCTCATCAGAATCAAGACAAAACCGACCACGAGGGACCGAAAGGCATGTTTCGCAGCTTGTGGATAAAATTTCCTTGCTTACAGTCAATAATTGCTTCTAGAAGTCAGCTCAGGTCCTACACAACCAAATTCTGAAAGAACAATCCTCGGAGAACTGCATACCATGAGCATATGAAGCAGAGTGTTACAACACGAGATTAGTTAGAATGGGTGAAAAGATGAATCTTGTTTTTTCTTTATGCGAATAATGCTAAGTGTCGTGTTGATAGAAGCCCCAGGAACCTCAGGAAGCCTTCAGTAAGCACTGCATGCAAGGTGTGATTCAAGGTAAAGGAGGGTCTGTGATTTGCCTTTTGCTTATCTTGTTCCGAGGAACATAACATTCCTATCCCTGTATTCCAAGATTGATAAACGTGATGTGAATCCTCTTGAAAATGTGCGGGCCTATCCAGCTGAACTGCACAGTTCGTGCTGTGTGTCACTTCATGCTCATGTAGGTATTATGTTTCAGTCACAGATGTCACACATTTTTTGTCTGGTGAGACACTTGGGTTTTAAATTTAATTAAGGTCCTTGCTCATAGAACCCAAACACAGGTGATTGCTTAGAAATTACACAGGAAGTCTGACTTCCCCCTGCAGGCAACAATTTAATAAAGTGTCTATATTATACATCAGCCAGTGGAATTCAGTATTTTAGCAAATCAAATGTTTGTTCATTAAACTCAAATCCCTTCTGATGAAAAGCACAAATTGAATGCAAAACCTCCTTTGAAGTCCCTGACACAGAGCCAATAGGCGTTTACCGAAGCATCTGCATCTCTGAGTGTCTGCTGCACAATGGTGTACTTCTTGATTTACTAGGATGGAAGACGAGCGACTCTCATCATGTCAGTTTGAGCTACGCCCAGATGCCCAGGCTTGAATGGAGTGTGAGTGGGTGGCCTTTGGACAAAAGAAAACATTTTGGCCTTTATTGGACAACGCGTTTTTCATAACCGTTTGTTCTTTTCTTTATGATTATTGGTCGACCTCTCAAACGGACAGAACCTCAGAACCAGTTAGGAACCAATCAGGAACAAGATTCTCAAACTTATGATGTAAACAAAAAATCTGTGCCAGTAAGTCTTCAAAAATATTTTAAAATGTTCACAAATTACATAGAGAAAATATGATGTGATGTATGTTTATTAGGCAACACAAGTAACTGCTGCTCCACTGGGGGATACAGGAAACACCCTGCTATGGATGGTCTATAAAAGAAATGATCTTATGTAAGGATACGGTACTGTGCAAAAGTCTTAGGTCGCTGATTAGATATACTGTTACTTTAGCAATGGTATAATAACCACATAGAATTATTTCTCAGCCTCTCTATTAGAATTCGACCAGAAAATTTGAATGCACTAAAAAGATTTAAGAATCACAAGGCAACATTGGCAAGTTTTTAGTGGTACCAGTGGGACTTTCTACTGCTGAGCCCTGAAACAAGACCTTTAGCGTTCAACTGCTCAGCTCGGTTCAGTGCTGTAAATGTACAGTGTTCATACAAAACAGCCGTTTAATGCCAGAAAGTACACTTTAGGGTAAATTAATATACCCTACTCATGATAACCTACAGATAAACGTTAAGCCCTGGTTCGGGGAATGTGGCATAAAGACAAAGAATTGAACTACCCCTTTAAATAAGCAGACAGTACCTTTGCATGACAATGAAAGAGCTTATCAGTTTGCCCTTAGTTCAAGTTTAGCACAGGACCGTGGAGCTCATCTTCCTTCAGCTCGGAGACACAAACTGTCAACGTATTTAACCTGCCCAGGTCGTCTGAACCAGATCCGGTGTCACTCAGAACAGAACCCAGTGGCATTACCTTACAAACTGTTTGTATTGGCAGTGTGGGTATTAAAGCAGGGTTAGCGCCAAACCTGATCAAGTGTTAATGGGATAATGTCAGCCAAACAGCGGGAACGTGGCCGCACAAAACTGCCAGTTCCATTTCTTTTCTTAATGCTCTGAAATATGCAGATTAATATTTCATGAGTTTTCGTTATTTCCACTGTAGGGATCCTGAAAAACTGATTACGGTTCTAATTAATGTTTAAAATATTTATTCCTGACAAAGTGTATCATGTATTTGTAACATACACTCACCAATCACTTTGTCACACACCCTTTGTCCATTTCTTCTGTTCCACCTACCATATGGAAGCAATTTGTAGTTCTAGAATTACGGTCTGTAGTTTGTCTCCTTTACTGGGTAGAGGTCAGGACCCCCACAGGACCAGCACAGATCAGGTCCTATTTGGGTGACAGATCATTCTCAGCACTTCACTCACACTGATGTGGTGGTGCTGGTATGAGTGGATCCGACACAGCAGTGCTGCTGGAGTATTTAAACCACCACAGTGTCACTGCTGGATTGAAAATAGTCCACCCAACCAAAAACGTCTAACCACCAGCATCCTGTAGGCAGCCTGATGTGAGCAGTGATGAAGGATTAGAGGAAATAAGTAACAAATAAGCTGCTGTCTCTGACTTTAAATCAACAAGGTGGAGCAATAAGGTTACCACTCGTACCAGCAAAACATAGATACCAACACCACGTCATGCTGGTCCTGTGGGAGTCCTGACCAATAGAGACCAGAGTAAAGGGGAATAAAGAATGTAGAGAGACAGACAGTGCTAGTCGTAGTGCAGTGACCACTACAGGTTAAGTAAAGGATAAGCAGAAGATAAACTGAAAAATACAGAATGCCTGAGAAGCTTACACAGTACTTTTTCCATATAGTCTAGTCTAGTTTTTTGCTTTTAGTTTTGCTTTTACTTTCAAATTTCATTTCATTACTCACTAAATTACACAAGATGTTGTACGTTACACTACCTTAATTATGTAACCAAACACTGGCTGAACTATTTAGTTCTTGATACATTGAACCCATGATGGATTTATCTGAACATTTCCCCACCGTACGAAACTCTATGCATTAATGTATAGAATACCCCATACAGGGTGGAACAGATGAATGTACTTATTCAACTCATTCATTTACATTATTCCTTCTGGGAAAAATCTGTGATGCAAGCAGATATTTCTGCACTAACTCTGGCTGATGCATTGCAAAGACATAGTATGTCTTACTCTGCTCGTCTCTCCCCCCACAGAGCTTCTGCTTTCTGCCACAAAGTGAAACAAATTCTCTAAAAGAAGCTAATCAGCAACTGTTCTGCAAACCACACATGGATTCTTGAGCTGCAACCGTGGTAACACCTTGCACTTTTTGGCCATGCTTTTCCGAATCACGATAGCCTCTAACAAACACTTCAAATGGAGTTCATAGGAAAACAAAAAGAAAAGCAGCGCTTTGCTCATTTTAAGGTTTTATTCTGTACACAATGCTTCCGCGTGCGAGCGGCACTGAGAGAAGGCAGCCGTAGCCTGACGTAGCAGGAGCACAAAGCGGTCGAGTCTGGCATGCAGGCTCCTCTCCACGCACGGTTCAAAAAACAAAAAACAAACAAAAAAAAAAAACAATACGTTGTCCAGTGACAGAGGACAAAAAACAAAACAACAATCTAGCCAACTGTCATAAACACCATAAATGAGGGGCAGGGGATCGAAATCAACAGCCGACGTGACACAGCAAAACAACATCAAAAAACAGTGACAAGTTACAGAGAAATAATTCGACTAATGTCTGCGACTTTAAATTAAACACAAATCAAATCATTAAATGGACACAAGGTTTATTTCAACAGTCTCAGCTGGCAACGACAGAACAGATCAGAACAGAACAGAAGCACTAAGAAAAAGGCTGATGTTTGGGCTCTTGTCTTGCTTTAGGTAAAAACAGTTTAGGGAACAAACAGCTGTTGAGAAACAAATCTTCCAGATGGACTGCTCATGAAAAATATAGACGTTTTTCCTCAAAAGTCTCCCAATTGCTTCTTTAGTTCTGCACTAGATTACTGAGGGTAATAGAGCTATGGCTATCTCAGCATGCCCAAATGTTCTTGCCTGAAATAACATCGTAAAAGCCTAGATAAATACCTATCACACGTTTGAGGTGCAGATTGACTGTGGAAAAGGCAAAACGTGCCGGATCTTTTAGAAACCCCATATATTTGGCAGCATATTCCACTGGCAGGTCCAGCTAAGATTGGCAGTGTTGGTTATGGTAATTGACCATACATTCACGTGCGCTTAGAGGGATCGGTTTTTTAATGCACTTACGTGGCCTCAGATCCTTTGCATCACAAACAGATGGATGCGGGAATCGAAACTAAAAAGGTCCATGTCTGGACAGAAAAGAAACCAGCAATTTCAGTTCACAGTCCATTCTACTCCGGTCTCTTGCTGTCCTTTGATGTTCGCACAAACACACACACACACACACACACACACACACACACACATGCGCACTCCCAGGCCGTGCTGTAGCTGTGTAGCTGTGCTGGGGTGTGGTCACAGGTGGGTGCTGTCCTGTGTGTCAAACTTATGGTCCTCGGATCTGCCCATGCAAGGTTTGCGCCCACTGCTCTGGTTGGGCACCAGGGAGAGTGGATCAGGCCTAATCAGGTACCTGCAGCATGAACACAAGCACTAAGCTCAACAGAACTCTTGTCTTGTCAAGATTTATCTCCATCAGTGATCGGCGTGGATTCAAAGAACATGATATAACATCTGTGTTCTTAACATCTTAAAAAAATAGAGTGGTACCCCGGTTCTTGACCACCTCGATGTTTGCTTATTTACCATCACAATCAGCATCAGTGGCCGTTTCAGCGACACACAAGGTTACATCTCTAGACAAGGTACAAGGTTATTCAGACTGTTCGTATATTGTATATATGCACAAATCAATGCCAATTTAATGTAATTAATTAACCTAACGTGCTTTGGACTGTGGTAGGAATGCAGAGTATCCGGAGTAAACCCACATAGACATGGGGAAGAAAACGCAGACTCCACACAGAAAGGACCAAGGTTACCTCACCCGGGGATCAAACCCAGAAGATCTGTGAGCCACCTTGAATCTGCTTTCAGTCAAAACGTAATTCTAGATTCATGATTCATTCTCACAATAGTTCTCGCCGTGTAAAGATCTCTGCTGTGTTTACGGTGTTTTACATGTACTGTACTGTATTCTGGATGCAAATAAGGCTCCAAGGGTCCTAAAAAGCTTAGTTATAAAAGCCAACTATAAGAAAGATCAAAAGAACCACAGGCTGCAGTTAGCTTAGCAGATATGTGCTGACTCCCTGAGTTCACCAATAGAGTAAGTGTTTTGCTTTCAAATTTCATGTCATTACTCATTAAATGGGGCAGCACGGGGTTCGGTGGGTAGCACCGCTGCCTCACAGCAAAAAGGTCCTGAGTTCAATCTCAGGGTGGAGCGGCCTGGGTCCTTCCTGTGTGGAGTTTGCATGTCCTCCCTGTGTCTGTGTGGGTTTACTCAGGGTACTCCGGTTTCCTCCCACAGTCCAAAGACGTGCCTGTTAGGTTCATTGATTACTCTAAATTGGCACTGACTTGTGTGTGCGTGTGTGTGTGTGTGTGTGTGTGTGTATGACTAATCTTGAGATGAACTTGTATGGATATAACCTTATGTGTGTCGCCAAGATAGCAACTAATATGCTGATGCTAATAACGATGTTAAATAAGCCAAATAAACAAACAAACTACATAACATAAGATTTGTAAACATTTTATTCGAAAATAAGCTTTGTGTATTTGCTCAAGCACAAATTGTACGTTACATTAACTTATTTATCCTACATATCATAGCCTACCAAACACTGGTTAACACTGGTGATTTAACTTGTGATGGATTTATCTCAACATTTCCCCAAAATCCCATTAATGCATAGAATAGAATACAGGGTGGATTTCCTGGGCGTCTGGCACAGACGAATTCAATTGAACGGAAGTTGCGACGCATCTCTGTATTTATTTTTAACATCACTAAGCACTGTGTAATATTAAACATGAGGATGATTATTTGTATTTTCATGCAGTACAATAAATAATACTTTAGATTCGACTGGTGACAGAACTGGTACTCACACGACATCGTGCAGCTCAAGCCGTGTGTCGGGCGAAGGGTTGATGAGAATGTAGGAGAGTCTGTTTCCCTGGTCAGTCATTCCGTCTTACACCAGACACGACATGGAAACACAGATAAAAAGTCTGATACAGCCTACAGCTCACAGCCAAGAGTCACATGTGTACACTATATACAATAGACAAAAGTTTGTGGACAACCCTTCTAGTTATTTATCTCTGCTATTTCTCTTGCAACACATTCACAATATATAGTGTACATTTCTGGATCTCCATAGACAGTAGAATGGTTGTACCGTTACCCCAATGTCTTAACATGACACATTTATAGGTTTCCTCTTCCAACAAGTCAGTTCAACAACTTCCTGCCATGCTGTCCTTAAACAATGTTCAAAAAGAAAGTGGAACACTACAAGGGCAAAGCAAAAGGATTGTCTCATCAGGTTAAAAGCCCACTCACTGACTTTCCCCTGCTGGGAAGAGCTTAGTGCTTATTGCCTCGGCAATGACACACCGACCCCCAAATCCAAATCCAAAGAATGTTTAGCTGAATCTGACCATCATCAATCCTGATTCAAGAGTTATAACACAAATATACAAGCAGGTGAAAAGACGACACGGTAACATGTTACAGTGTTATGAGAGGTGACCCACTCACTGAATCCAGATGGTGAGAGGCCCAGGTGCTTCATGCGTGTCCTGACCAGGGCATTTAGCTCTTGTCTCTCAGAACGGCGGAACAGGTTCAGTCTCTGCTGCGTGATGCGCTCGGCGGCACTACCGGCACCCTTGGCCCCGCTTGGTGGGCGTCCGCTTTTCCTGCTCAGCCTCCTTGCCCACTGCATGCTCTTCCTCCGGAGGAGCGGGTGATCGGACGCATGGGAGGACGAGGAAGAAGAAGAGGGCGGTTCGGAGGAGGTGGAATTGCGGTGAGGCCCTGCTCGACAGAGCAGAGGCTCCCGCAGCTCCCGCGTGTCCTCGTAGTCCTCCACCGTGATAGACACCTGAGACTGAGGAGGAGACATGGACAGAGGGTGATGTGCTTCTTTTTAGCCTGGTGTAGAGCGAGATGACGAGGTTGATACTTTTTATCGACACCTTGCACAAATTAATGCAGTAACGAGGTGGATTTACAGAAATGATCACGCTGCTTAACGAGATATTCCAGAACTAATGCCGACAAGACGGTCAAACAAGTTCGTGTACACGCTCTGGAAATAATGTTTACTCTTTGTTATATTCTGGGTAACTATACTGGGTAACTATTTGTGTTTGTGCCCTTTTGAAGGCGGTCAGGCTAGGAAAATAAACTATACAAAGCAAATTTGTGTTCAGCAATTGTTTCATTCACATCAAGTTTAAAAAAAAAAAAACCTAATTTACAGTGATGCCTGGAAGTCTGAAAGTAGAATGTATTTTTTTATATAATATTCATCATCAGAAGTCCTAAAAGGAGATGAAGAGAAGCTAATTAAACATGAGACAGAAATACATATTAATTGAAAAAGAAGAAGGAGTGGTTTAAATCAAATGAAATGTTATGCATGAATGTAATGAGGCTTCGGTAGCCTAGCAGTTAAGGTAATGGACTCTGGACTTGATAGCTCAGGGTTCATATCCCACCTCTGCCAAGCTGCCACAGTTGGGTCCTTAAACAAGGCCCTTATCTCACCATTGCTTAGATTGTAAGACTGTATGAGTTGTAAGTCGCTCTGGATAAGAGCGTCTGCTAAATGCTGTAAATGTAAACGTAATCATGATATATGTATCTGATTACATTTTTACAAACAAGGTATGACAATCAGGTGTAAGTGGAATCTGCTCCTACAAGTGAGTTTGCATCAGACAGAATAAAATAGATTATTGTATGAGTTGTAATGTGCAGTACAGGGAGGGCCGTGTACCTCAGACACAGGGAGTTTATGAGCCTCTGTGCGGTAGATACCGATGGGGATATCTCCTGTAGAAGAACAGAGTTTCTGATAGAGTCGGCCATAATTGCGTATCCACAAGTCCTCCTCTGTAATCTTCATCTACGAGTCAGAAACACAATCATCCGCGTTACAGCCATCTACATTACAGTTTCAGGACACTACAAGTCTTTTAGTTTTATTTCCATTTAAGCAGCGACCAATTCTTTATAGTGAATAACCTGAAATGGTAGAATGGTTAGAATGAAATATTAAGAATTGTTTTTAACAACTTAAAATCAAAGCAATATTAGAACAGACTGTGATATTACAGCCTGCAGTATAGGGTGTAGTACATTGCTATTGTAATGATGATACAGGCACCCTGCACCAAAAGGGCTACAAAACCATATTGCAGCACCATGCAATGCCATCAAGTCTACCCCTAGTTGGGAACGTACACAACCACCAAATCAGAAAAGCTGGGGTATATAAAATGGTAACAAAATGCTAATGCTAATAAAAAAGTAGTATTTCATACATTTTCTTTGATTTCATTACAGATAGTATGAAAACGTGATATTTCATGTTTTGTCTAACAAACTTTAGTTCATTTGTTAATAAACAAAACAGTTGGGGCGGTAAAGCGTTTACCAATCTGAAATGCTGCCATTCTTTCTCGGAACATGTAAGAGACGTTTAGGCATGAAGCGTAAGTGATTTAGTGTTTCAGCTGTTTTCGTCCTATTACTCTGCAAACTTTTGTTGCATTTTGGGTTTCAAAATTCTCCATACATTCTGTTCTGGGGACAGGTCAGGACTGCAGGTGCTACTCGTACCCTGTTCATGGTTTTGTGCAGCATTTTGTTTTGCATCTTGTAAAATGCACCATGCCCATGGAAAAAATGACGCTTTGATGCTTTACGTTGTTCCAGGATCTGGAATCTGCATTGATGCTGCCATTACAGGAGTGTAAATGATCTTTGCCAAGGGTACTGACCCGGCCTCATAAATGACTGATTCTGGCTTTTAGACTTAGTTGCTTAGTTGGAGTATATTTCTTCCAAAAAAGGCCTTGACAACTGATTCGTCTGACCCTAGTACACAATCCCACCATGTGATGGTCCATGCTAAATGCCTCTGAGGCCAGAGAAGTTGAAGCCAATTCTGGACATGCTTAACAAAAGGCTTGTTTTTTTTCACACTAAAGGTCAATGTTACATTTGTGAATGTAACTCCATATTGTAGAGCATGACAGAGGTTTGGCAAAGTGATCCATTGCCCATGTGGTTCTACCAGCTACTGCCGGTTCTTGACGCAGTGCTGCCTGAGAGACTGGAGATCACTGGAGTTCAGATTTTTTTAACATTTACTGAAACTCCTCTACCCTTTGCTTCTCAAATGCTCAACTTTTTGTTACCACTGCTTTTGTCAAATCATGATTACAATCACCTGTTGACCTTACCTGTTTGAAAGCACATCATTATATAGTTTTTAACTCAATATTAATCATTCATTTGTTCCCCTCCCAACTTTATTATGGAATGTGTTGCAGGCCTGAAATGCAGAGATGGACGTTTATTAGCAAATGCTATGAAGTTGATCAGACAACACATTAGATGTCTTCACACTGTCAGCAATGAAATAAAAGACAAAGTGAATGTAAGAAACTGCGTTTGTTTTTACATTTGTATTTTCCGTTTTACCTCATTTTTCACTGACATTACACGTGATCTTGGGGGTGCGTGTTGGAGTTAGAGTTTAGAGGTGTGTGCTCATGTTATCCATCGATAGGCTTTATTTATTTTTGTTATGATTTAGTTTCAGCTGGACAGAAAGTTGAGTGAAGTGTGTAGTACTCACCGCACACAGGAAGCCTGAGCCAGGCATGGAGTCCAGTCCCAAGAGGAGTCTGGTGATGGAGATCATGTAGTCTTTCACAAACGACTTTACACACACACACACACACACACACACACACACACACACACACACATATTGGTAAACATATGTTTATATAGACTGTCCACTGGCATTATCTTAGTTATGCTACACTCATACGTAACCTCACGTAAAACCTAAACCTAGATGTTTGGCTCAGTTGGTTTTTAGAATAAAAGTTGCAGCAGGTTATGAGAACCAGCATAATGTTCTCACTAGATCAAAAATCTCCAATGTTCCTATCTTGCTGATGACAAATGGTCCCCACAAACAATACAAATATTTGCTTACTCTCACTCTTCACACACACACACACACACACACGCGCTGTGTTACTTTCTGCCCTCATTACCAGACACCCCAGTGACTGGTGTTCAGAATCATGGAGAAAGAGAATAGCTGAGTATGGATTACTGTTACCTGATACAGCAATGTGTCCAGCATGCTGACACTAAACACCTTTCCAGCAGCAAAGGGCAACCGGAACATGAAGACCAGGTTGGAGCCCCGCTCTCTCTCTTTCTGTAGGGTAGGAGGCAAATTACGAGCTTTATGACAAGTTTTGGCTCAAAACTTTAGTAGCTTATGGATGATGGGTGCGGTAAAAGAAGACTCACCTTCTCAAGTTTGGACAGGGCTAGTGAGTAGTGGTCTTTGACTCTGAACTGCATGAAACGCATGTTGGCAGGGTGAGTAAGTTCTGTGATGATACTTAGCGCTGGAAAAAGCCTGTAGAAAGGAACAGGTCATTGAAGTCACCTGCACAACTGGAGAACATGCTCATGATTGGATAACAGACACAAACGCAGCCAGTGAACACACATATACATAAACGCTTGGTGTATTCACCAATACTTGTGTGGAAATGTCATGGTATGCACCGTTTAACAACCATCTGATCTATATCCGTTTGCTTCAATGACCGATGTCTTAACAATTATACTAAAAGTGTCTTTTGAACAAGCTGCAGTCTACTTGAGTATTGTTGCTGGCCATGTCCATCCAGTTATGAGCACAACGTGCCATCTTCTGATTTCTACTCGCAGCAGGATAACCCAGCAAATCTCAAAACTCAAAACATCTCAAACTGTTTTCTTGAACGCAATAATGAGGTCACTGTACTGAAACGGCCTCCAGTGTCACTAGATCTCAATCCAACAGGGCACCTTTGGGATGTGGTGGAAAGGGAGATTCACATTATGGATGTGCAGCTGACAAATCTGCAGCAAGTGTGTAATGCTCTCATGTCAATAAGGACCAACGTTTCTCAGGAATGTTTCTTGTTGAATCTATACCAAGGAAATAGCCGTTCTGGAGACAAAAGGGGGCCGGAGAGTATATATACTTAAACAGCATATGTGAGCAGATGTTATGCAGTGCATACCTGTACTTCCACTGATATACTGTGCTCTCCTGTCATTTTTTATCCAGAAAGTGGAAAACAGTGGGATATAAATTCACATTATAGTGGATAAACAATGCTCAGGGGGCGAGTGGCTGTACCTGAAGAGCGTCTGCACATTCACAATGGTTTTCGCATCAGCCATGTAGTCCTCCTCCGCAATCATAGAGCTCTCCTTATCCACTACCACCATGGTGTCAGCAAATGTCACCCCACAGCGCAGAAGACTGTCCAGACTACACACACACACACACACACACACGCTGAGCAGTAAATAACAAGCAAAGACTGTCTTAAAATGAAAAAGAAAATTCTGACTTTAGGATTCTACTGGGTATCGCAAACGCCTGAGGCTTATCTTACTTGTCAATGGAGCCAACCATGTAGAAAACCATGGGGAACCAGCAGATAGCCTCAAGGAAGTCAGCTTCAGGTCTGACAAACAAGCCAAACACACAAGAAGGAAAAAATGTAAAGTCCTGCTGGGGTTCAACCAGTGCAGACTGGTTAGTGTGGGTGGGTTAATTTGCTCCTCTGGCTCATTGTATTTCACCAGTGGGAGCTACAGGTTTTGATTGACATGTTAGATGTGTGGATGCAAATAAAAATGTATTAAAAAATGAAACAAAAACAATCAGTCAAGGCATGTTTGGTGTCAAAAGTCTTTGACAGAGTTTTGAGGCTAATGTACTAAAATTAATTTTTAAAACAATTTTACAATATGTTAAATACAATTTTTTTTTTCAGACACATTTGTATTCACTTTAATGTCAATATTATATTATATTATATTATATTATATTATGTATGTAATTCTCTATTTTAATGTTCATATTCAGCTTCTGTGTATTTAAACTACTACTCTAAATGTATTATTTCGGTCATTTTGATTACTTTTTATATGTAATATCTAGGCTGCCTGAGGATGTTCATATATTGTTTGTGTACGCTGACTCTTGGTCCTCCCAATATTTCTTCCTCGTCACATTTAGGGAGCTTTCTCTTGCCACTGTCACAATATCCTGTCCTTTTCCACCCACATTACTAACGTCTGTCTGTCGTGTCGTTTCCTTCTTTACAGCATCAGGATCCGTCGATTTCTTTCCATAGAGGTCATATAGATTCTCGTTCAGTCAGACTGAGCTTCTGCATCTCTCTCTTAGCAGGGTTACCTCTGAGCACTATCCGATCCTTACAGCTGATCCCGAATTCAGCTGCAAGACTTGTGTTCAATGTTCCCAAGCTCACACACGTTACACCACTGCTCCAATCTCTCCACTGGCTCCCTGTAGCTGCTCGTATCAGATCTAAAACTCCGATGCTTGCTTACAATGCTAAAACTGGGCCTGCACCCTCCTACCTTGCAGCACTTATCACACTGCACTCAGGGGACGAGGAAGGCATGCATCTAGTCTTTTCTCTGTTTTAGCTCCTGAGTGATGGAATGAACTTCCCCTTAATGTTCGACCAGCTGAGTCTCTGGCTCTCCATTTATTCCACACTTACATTGACTAGCCAGACCATAACAGTTTTATAAGTGTATTCTTGTTAAGATTCCTGATTATTAGGAATACATTTTGCTACTGATGTCTTAATGCACTTTTGTAAATCACTCTGTATAGGTACTGTAATGAAAATGTAAATATAGCCTTGCTCCACTGGGGTTTTAGAACTAGATAGTTGTATAGTTGGGACAGGGACAATTTAACACTAGTATTTAGGTAAAAAACACCAAGACAGTATACATGTGATTTCATACAGGTGATTGCCTGACTGTGATTGGCAGAGGATCTCCAGTTAACATATGTGGGAAAATGATTACAATGTTTACACAAAGAAAGATTGGAAGGGATTTGTATAGTCCTTTCTATACAGTACATAATATCATTAAACACATCGAGAAATCTGGAGGAAGTTCAGGGCCTAAAGGTCATGGGCACAAACCCTACACTGATCTCCTTTGACGGCACTGCATCATGAACCACCATTCATCAATAGAACTGATCTGATGGATCCACATGGGCAATTGTTCATATTAGTATAGTCCCAGTGTAAACATCTAATGCAATTCAGTGGATTTTATGATGTGTCAGGCTTATAGCTTCAGTAAATAACACAAAGAAACACAACCGAGATATCAAACATATCTAAAGTAGGAATATGGCGTACATTGAATTTTTGGCCCAAATTTTCTTTTTAATATCTGTAAAAGTAAAAAAGCTACAAATAAAGCCACAGCTTAAAATCAATAAAACACATTTTAGATAAAATAAGCTGGAATTTACTTTGATTTATTCTCTCCCAATCCAATCAGGTGACTGACCGCTCCTTGACTCTAGAACAACCCGAAATAGCAAGAGCTTTTATTTTGTGACTATTATCTTGAGTGCACCTTCTACCTGACATCAATTTTCTGCCGTTCCTGATCAAATTGAGCCAGCATCCAATGACCCTGGCTCTGAGACCGTATGAAATGCTACCTTCAATCAGCTAATGGGAAACGTCTGACAGCGTGACTCAGGGTTTTAGTGCCTTTCATTGCATTACAGACCCGCGCCGTGTCACATCGCTTTTACATCATAGATTGGGAAGTGATTAGGTTTTCGTAATTAACACCAGCTGTAGCCGTGTGACGGTCAGAAGGTCAGAAGTTACAGTTTTAGTGCTGCTTGTTACTCACATGCTCTCCAGCAGAAGAACTATGGGGTTCAGCTCCTTCCTGGGCCTGTAATATGCCCGGAGCGGCACGATGAAGTTGTAGAGGCCGTTGCCAGCGCACTCGGCCGACACGATGATCAGTTTGTTTCTAAAGCCGTACGAGCGAGCGTCCTCATAAGGCATGTGAGGGCACGCCTGAGAAAAGCAAACAGCACGAGCTAAACAGTGAGTGACCACAGACAAAGATATCTACTACAGTATCTGCTGTGTACTGAGAAAAAAACGAAACTTTAATTTAACTTTTAATTTAGTGAACATTTTCGGCAAAACAAGCACTATTGTATGGTCTAAAAAAGGTAGACAGTTTCCATTTAGTGACCTTTGGTGTTTCAGCCACTCTCTGCTAACAGGTTCATAATTTGAAGCATACAGGTATGGAATCTCAATAGATAAATATTGGCAGTAGAATTGGTGTTAACTGAACCCCTCAGTACGACATTACCCTAGATTTTGAAAGGGACAACATTTTTTCAATAGCCTCCTGCTTTTGTTTGGTTCTACTGGCTCGTTTTGGAAAGCAGTGACATTTTCTTTGCTACCCTGCCATGCACACCACTGTTGTTCAGTGTTCTCTTGGTGGTGGATTCATTAACTTCAGTTGCTTAACAGATTAAGTTGTATTCCTTTGTGCCACTGACATGCCTCCACTTGGATCTGTCTTGGAAGACAAAAACCTTTTCCAGCCAGATGAGCATCATCAACTGCTTTGTTTATTCCTTACACTAATAATATGTTGGGTTCCCTTTATTTTATTACAGGATTTGTGTGAAACTGGTGAAAGTTTAGGTCATTTTTATACAGAAATATAGAATAATCAAAACGGTACACAATGTGTAAACAATGTAAACAATCGTGCCTTACCGAGTAGCTGTTAAAACTCACATGGTAGGTTCAGTACGTTTTTTTGTCACTATGATTTAAATTTAGGAAATGATATGTTTGATACTAATTGAAAAATCTGAGTTGTGATTTCTCAGAAATGTGGTACCCAACAGTAAATCTCCAAAAACACCATTATTGTGGATGACCCATCCCCCTCCACCTTATATATTCAGCTGCAATTAAGGGTGCTTTGCAGTTAACTACACATTTTAATTAAGCTGCTTCTATTTTTGCACAAGAATTCGACACCACTCTCATGTATTCTGCTTTTCATGCCATGTGGTTTGTTCTTGTGGAAAACAAACAAATCTATCTGACTTGTCTTATATCCATAGGCGTGTCGAGCCCCTTTTCAGGGCTGATCTAGCACCTCTAAAATGTGTTGTTTTTTTTTTTTAATAGGAATTTGTCTAAGACGAATATAAAATAACAAAAAAAAAATTATAAAACCATGGAAAGTGTATGGTTGTTTCAATATAATATTTCAACAACGTAAATTAAAAAATCCCATTTCGTTGCAAATGATATGATCCATTACAACCAATCTTAAACAACAGATTAAGATTAATTCAGAATAGCTTGATTCCATGAAGGAACCATCTGCACAATATGTTACATCTGTTGTAGAATGACACTGTTCCTAAGGCAAGGGTGCCTCACTTTATTGATCTTTATATCTACATTTAATACAATTTAATTTCTTATACTTTATAAACCAAGCAATGGCTAGTAAAAGAACGTTTTCTAACTCAATACTGTTCCTTTACAAATTTGGCAATGATAGTCGAAATTACATTAAAATGTAGTGGGTTTATTTTGGTTAAAAACTCTCATGGTCTCATTGGGCACTCAGCATCCATGCAGCTCTCATCCTACAATCAATCCTGCTTGTTTGTAGTGATACATTAAATTGCAGTTGCAAAACAAAACAGTCATTCCTTTAACACACCAGGTGGAAAATTGAACAACATTTAGATATTGGCACCCTGTTTTGAAGACAAGAAACAGACACCTTACCCTTACCTAATTAGCTTGGGTGGAATTAAAATGAAAAATAATTTAGCCTTAATGCACCAGTATTTAGTGTATATATATATATATATATATTTATATATTATCATTAAAAGGTTCACCTTCTGTCACAATAGTCTATAGAACCACAACCAAGTTACCTTTTGCTGTTACGCACAGATTACTTTCATCTCTATTACCACCTTAAATATATTGTTTTTAGTTTAAGAAAGAATAATCTCACCTTGTCAAGGCGGAGGCAGCAAAAAGGCATTTTCTCATGCAGGAGATGGCAAAGGGTGGGAGAACTTCCAATGTAGGGAGAGTTTAGCGGGTAGCCTTTCACCCATCTGCTCCACACGCACACACACACACACACACACACACACACACACACACACACACACACACACACACACACACACACATAATATTACTTCACCTACTCTATACTGCTATACATATAAATGTAAGCCATTGCAGCAGGGACCAGGGTTCTACCTATTGCCAAGGAAACTTCATCCATGATCTAACTTGTTGTTTAAATGTTTCAATAAAATATTTCTAAATAACCTTCTATCCATTTTCCAATTATGCAGAGATAAGCCTGGATAATAAAACTGAATGTCAAGCTGAATCTATTTCAGACTTTACCTTCTAATGCTGTATAACCTGGAGCACATTTAATGATAAACTGGTTATTCAACAACACATGGTCTCAGTTTATTTCACCTGCCACCTCCAATTTCCACTGGGTGACGAAATTACACGGTAGGCTACTCTTAATTGGCACATGGGGTTTAAAATGAGATGGTAGGTGACGCGTTATGCAGGATGTTAATCAGATTATCATCAGGTGTGATTTGTTATTCATATTGCCAAGCTTGGAAAGTCTGAAAACGGAAGTGATTTTAGTGATGTACACTTTTAATATATGACTAACACTTACATTTGAGAGCTCTGTAAAAGAGGAGAAACACTGGAACGCCACACTGATCGCTCCCTACAAACCTTAAAGGGGGTGGCTCAGTGATTACCACTGTCACCTCACAGCAAGACTGTTCTGGGTGTGATCCCAGGTGAAGCACCCTGGGTCCTTTCTGTTTGGATTCTGCATTTTCTCCAGAGTGTCCATGTGGAAATTGGCCCATAATGATCGTATATACATGTATTTTACGATGCAACCTTGCGTGTCTGACGTACAAAATGGCCATTGCCACTTATAGTGACGTTAAAAAATAAATAAATCCAAACAAACTTTAAAGGTGACATACTATACTACTTTAAAACAAGCTAGCAACACTTCCGGGAGAATACGTGACATGCTTTGGTCAAAAAACATGTTGTTGTGTTTGTACATGACCACCTTCCAATTGCTCTGGATCCAATATGGCAGCTTTTAAGATGGTGGCCATGTGCGAACATAGCCTAAAAGATAACCCCTCCACATCACCCATTACTTGCTGGGGTATTCAGATATGTCATTTTCCCTTTTGTTTCTGAAATAAAAGTGTGTGACTTTTGACTCACCCTGTACATTCACCCTTTAGCTAGAAATCGTTTCTATCGTAAATTTACACAAACATCACTACTGGATGACCTCCTCTCCCTCAGATACTCACTCGCCCTGTGCTCCCCACCACTGGCCCTTGTGCTCCCCTCGTCCTGCTCCTTCCTCTTCCTCCTCCTCTTCTTCCTCTTTACCCTCCTCTGCTCCCTCGTCCTCTGATTGGTCACCCAGTAAGTCAAAAGTGGTGCCATTTACGCCATCCACCAGTTCCAAAACCGGTGCGATACTGTGCCTCCTGTCTTCTGCTGAGTCGCCTGTGGTGGGCGGTGCCAGGGTGTTACCACCACTAACTTCTGTCCGGCTTCCGCCACGACCAGACCTGCTTCCACTAAGAGCCACGCCGCCTGGGCCGGAGCCTTCAGGGCTGCTATCACTCGAGTCTTGCAGATCTATGGCCACCGTTCCTAAAAAAGTGAGATAAGGAATGAGGTAGGAATAAAGTACATTCTGTGGTTCAGTAAACCTTGCATACCCTTTACCCAAGAGGTCTCAGTTATCTGTCTAAAGTATCTCAAGAGACCAAGGACAAAACCTGGATGAAACCAAACAGGGACACGTCGTGGCAAAGAATGGAACCCAGAGGAAAAGGTCAAGGGCCCCTAGAGAACAGACTGAACTCTCAAGGCCAGGATGAGAGGCATTAAAAATTAAAACTCAAATCAGAAAAAGTATATAAACTGGGGTAGTTCAGAACTGCAAAGTAGCGCACTGCCACTGAGCTCTCCCATCTCCCTCTGCATTTCTCTGTGGCCCACCTTAGTCTTTTGGTTCTCTGTCCTATCCCCTGTTAATCAGTTCAGTCCTGTCCTCCCACGTTATCTGCTGGGCCACTAAGGGTCCCTGTCCTGTTTCAAATAGATTCTGCCCCAGGTTTTATTTATGTTTCTGAATGACAAAGATGTATCAGGTAGGAAAGAAGGGGTTGTGTCCATGCTTACAGAATAGCTGCTCCCCCACCCCCACAAAGACAAAAATAACTTGTTCTTACAAATAAAATAAAGTGCTAGCCTTGATCACAATTTTTGTGGGTGAATAAAAATAGAACAAACCTAAAACTGCAAAATACACTCTTTCACCAATAATTTACGCACCCAGATAGAAATGTTGGATTGCGGCAAAACTGATTACAGGTGTGGACTGATTACACAAGAGTGTGTAAAATGTTCTGCTCTACTTTTGGGTAGTGTACCTCTTGGTGAGAGATTGTTGACTGCTAGACATACCTCTATGACACACTGAAAGACATTTAGCCTTTTTGATAGATTTAGAGAGGGCGTGCATGATTGGACTGAAAGAAATAGGATGATTGTTCCGAGAAACTGCCCACCCTGTAGGCCGTTCTGACTTAGATGTTAGGAGATGTTTGGGCAGTGGCTCCGTGAGAAAATGCACACACAGAGAACACTCCTGTTTCTGCCCGGACCATTCCCAAGCATGTAGCTGAAGGAAATTTGTTGTCTCTGCAACAATTACGCACTCTGCCATTGATAGCCAGCTACCCTTGCCTCTGTTTGCAGTGGCATTGCGAACAAGAAACCTAGACTGCCACCAACTGGAACCACACTGTCTTTAGTGATGAATCCAGGCCTCATGGTGAGCGATTCAATCCTGACTTTGCTGTGGAGCAACACACTGATCTGGGGACACTTACAGATCAGTGATATATGCAGGACATGCTGCAGCCACGTGTGTTGCTTCTCATGGCAGGGCTTCCAACGGACATTGGAATATGCTCACCCAAACACAGCAAGGAATTCGAAGGAATGTCTCAGCCAGATTGCCTCCCCAGTCACCCGATTTATCACCAATCAAGCATTTATCAGACCAGCTGGGACGGCAGTTTCCCTTAGGCAGCTTGAATCTACAGCTAACACGTTTCTGGGTGTTCAAAATCCTACAAAATGTCTTGCGTCTGTTTTTTTTTCTTAGATGAGTCGCTTGTTGGTAATCTGCCACACCTGATACAGCCCATCACAAGCCTGAAAACAAGCAATTAAATATAGCCATGAGTGACAGATCTCTACAGGGAAATACATTCAGTCCTAAGTTAATCAAGTTAAAAAATCTGCTCCAAAAACTATCATAGCTTCAAGACCAAATATCTGCTATTGAGAACATATAAAGCATAATAGTTTGCACTTTTGGCTCTGGCCCGTTTGTTATGCCTGGGAGTGAGCACTGCAGCATCACAGATGTTGTGGTTGTATCATTTTATGAACATGGTAGACCTTTTAACAATCTAGTAGCTCTCAGAGCTGATGTTCTGTGCTGGTTCCGGCACCGCATGCCAGGATGTTCTGTGCCAGCGGAGGCAGAGTCCTATCAGAGTGCTGGAACTCCCTCCATCAGTTGGACATTAGGAGACGATGTGCCTCCAAGGACCTCCC
>JAUZST010008656.1:0-13447 GCA_034779995.1 Parotocinclus haroldoi
TATATATATATATATATACTGGCTCAGTCTTGCATTTGAAAATTATTTAATATGATTTTCCATCGGATATTTAGCTGATAAGGGGATCTTGAGTCCTTCCTTCACCCTGGAGGTAGGAACTGGGTTGTTCCTGTGAGTGCAGGTCTGTCCTGCATTTCATTGATGATCTAGTTTTCCTGACAAGAGCCTGTAAAGGAGAGAGGTTAGGAATCATCTTAGAATTGTATTTAACTGAATACACACACAAACCCATTAGGTGTGAAAGCACCCCAGAGTGATAGTCCCATGGTAGACTACAATGGCAACATACCAGCTCAGAACCTATGTGACTTTATGGCACATTCCTGGATTTGGCTCATGTGTAAACAAAAGCCCACAGGAATGATTGATTTTGAACATGTGGTGGCACACTGGCTATTTCTTAGGGATTTCACATCAAAATATCAGAGTATATAAAAATTTGTATTTTGGTATTCAACCTATTCTGTGGTTACTGTATTTACTTTATTTAACTGTTATTATTTCCCTAATTCTACTATAAGTACAAACATAACTATTTCAATGAACATCTAGGCCACCCAAGGAGGATGGGTCCCTTTTTGAGTCTTGGTCCTCCCAAGGTTTTTTCCTTACATTTGGGGAGTTTTGCCTTGCCACTGTCACCCTAGGCTTGCGCATTTTAGGATTGGCCTTTTAAGATAATGTAATATTATAAAGCAGCTTTGAGACAATACACCATTGGAAAAAGCACCATATAAATAAATCTGACTTGACTAAGTTACTGTAATAAACTGAAATTGTGAACATGGATTTGGGTTAAATTGTGTTTCTAATGGGGCTTACCATTCAAGCTCTCATACACACACACATCCATAAAATCACTTACATGTTCCGAGGCGTTCCTCCAGGAAGCCAACCTGCTCACTGAGGGAGTCTATTCTGTCCAGCTGTCGCAATGAATGTGACAAGAAGTTGGTCTGCTCTGATGGAAAACGATCTATGAGGAAGCTGTTTTTCTCAGCTACACCCTCCTCTGGTGGAAATACGGTGGAAAGTGGTGCCAGAACCATCTCCAGTTTCTGTGAAAAAAGAAGGTTAGATTTCAACCATCTAATTTGGTTGGTGCTTTGGTTAGTAATTTGGTACTTGTGTTTTAACGTGAAATGTTTTACACACATTAAAAAGAAGTGAGAAAATTCCCTAACATGCCAAATAGAGATCACCTGTAGAGAGGACTGTTTGATCTGACGTCAGGCTTGAGCAGCTCCCACAGTGTTTATCTACCATCCATACACTACACACCCCTGTCAGGGAATTTGTTATCACAGTGCCCATTAAGTCCTCATTTTGACAGAGTACAAACACATCCTTCTGCCATGTGTTGCCTTTCATGGCAGGGCATTTTTTTAAGCGTTATTCCCAGTCTTTGGACGATGAGAGAAAGCCAGAGTATCTGGAGAAGACCAATGTGGACACAGAAAGAACCCGGGAAATTATTGCTCTGAGCCACCGATGCTACCCATGAGCCACCGCGACCCTGGATGTATTATTAATTGTCCATAATCCATAAAAGCAACTGAGAGCTCTGCTGCCTCACAGCTTTGAGATCCCTGGTTTGAACCCGACCCTGGACTCCACCTGGCAACCCTGACTTTCATAATCAGATTATGTGACCCAGAGTATTTTACCTATTCATTTTATCATCTTATCACATAGGTGTCCATTCTACACTCAGATGCAACTTATTGCCTGGAAATGAAGGACATACTTTATAAAATGTTAGGTGTGTGTATTACCCGTTCCAGAAGTTCAACTCTATTTTTGAGGAACTGAACTTCTTCTGTAACATTCACTCCCAGTCCCACACTTCCACCTTAAAAAACACACATGCACACAGCCATCAGTTCCACACATCCAATTGCTTTAAACTGCTTAATAAACAGGTGACAAAATAACGTAAACAAGCTTATTATGTATTTATATATTGCAGCATTCACAGACAATGCATTCTTTTAACATTTCCAAAGGTTATTTAATAGTAAACATGCCAAATTAGCCAAAAATATTCAAGTTATATTGGACAAAGAACACATGGTCTGTTAAATTAATAAGAAATAAAATCATATTGGCCTGACCCTCAAATAGAAAATAAAAAACTGAGAGTAAGAGCATGTAAAACTAATCTGGTTGCTGTAAGATCATAGGTTACCATTTAAGATGAAATGAGCACAGAAGGTGAAATATTTCTTTGTGCCCTGTGCACATCCCATTACCCAATGTTTTATGTTAAACATACTCCATAAACAGCAGTGCCATTTGTTGAATATTTAGAATTTTCCAGTTTGGTTTCCCAACTATCATTCTGGTAGATTACTCCCAATCTCAGAACTTTAACTGATGAAATACTATGCTTTTGAAAAAAAAAAACATTTTTAGAGTTTGTTTATACTGTATTATTATAGGTAAAATGTCTGTCATCTCTTTCCAATTTAGAAACGACATTCCAACTGATAGTTTAAGAAATGTGACTCTAGGCAGGATCACTTCTAGGTTGTATATCATTGACAGCTTGCGGATTTCAAAATAGGTGAAGTACATATGTTTACCAATGAGTGCTACATTTTAGTGTACCAACACAACTTTTCGGATTTCCTGACCTTTGATAAAAGTATAAATTCTCCCAGGGATCCCAAAATCCTCCCATAAATCGCTGACCCGCTTTGCAGCCGCTCTAAGTGGTGACTTGTGGTTTCTTTTTCTTATTCGCGTCTCACGTTCTTTGGTACGATTAAGCGGAAATTTGGTATATAATAGGATTTGTTTCGGTGCTTTAGGATTTGGTACGAATAAGCGGCTGGTCCCATTAACCGGTGTTACCATCAAGCGGATTCGACTGTATTTATATATGTGGACTAACGTACCATAATGCATTTCCTTCAGTGAACCACGGGGGTGATGAATTTCATATACAAATATTATTTATAATTACAAAATATTATTTAATGACTATTAACAAACGAGAGAAGTTTTACATTTGACAAGTTGTCTGAATTCCTTTGTTCTGAATATACTACCCTATATATTATTCTAGACAGAACACACTATATAATGATTAGTGAATGAGTAACCGAGGTGACCATTTTAAACATACCCATGATCATGATGAATGACAGTGAGCACACAATTCAGATGAACAATGCATGACAAACAAAAAAGTGCACTATCCAATCAAAACAGATGGTTGGGTTTTTGTTTTTGCTGTGCCCGTAAGTGCCCACAGTCTATTGTCCTTTGTCCAATGAGCATAATAATTTATCTCATTTTAAAAAGTGGCTCCACAAGCACAAGAGACTCCCAGAGACACACAGGCATCAGTGGGTGTCTAACATGTATGTTGTGTGTGTGTATATATATATATATATATATATGTGTGTGTCTCTAGGAGTCTCTTGTGTTTAAAATGAGCCTATATATGATCTGGTGATGGGACTGTGGTAGCCTAGTGGTTAATGTACAGGACTATGGACCAAAAGGTCCAGGGTTCAAATCCCACCTCTGGCACAGTTGGGTCCCTGAGCAAGGCCCATTAACCCATAAGTCGCTCTGGATAAGGGCGTCTGCTAAATGCCATAAATGTAAATATGATATGATATGTTGTATCATATGATCTGTTCTGATCTGATCTTTGTGAACTTTAGTATATAGTAGCCGTCCACCCTGTTCCCTGTCTGAATGGTGTGAAGTGGTTTCTTGGCTGCTACCCTTTTTAAAAGACCATTCCAGATCAAGCTTTTTTGTGCTGTAGGAGGGTCAATTTGGCATCCAGAAATTTAAGGAGAGGTCACACAAAATACAGTACTATGATTCATAATAGGAAGAAAGATAAACAATAATCCTTACAGGTCTGTGTTGGCTTAGTGGTTAAGTTACTGAACAATTAATCAGAATGTACAGGGTTCAAATCCCACCTCTACAAGGTTGCCACTTTTTGGTCTTTAAGTTAGACACAATTGCTTGAATTGGCGGGTAGTTGCTCTGGATAAGAGCATCTGCTAAATGATTAAGTGTAAATATAATACATTGCTTGGCTGAACTACAGTATTATTGACTAAAATGTAAATAAAGAAAAAGACGAACATAAATAGAAAATTGTAGCATGCCTAAGGCTTTTGCACATTACTGTACATCCCCTGATGATTAAAGTAGATCCTGTTCTATACTTAGCACCTGAACATGCTGACTTGTTTATTTTCCCTTAGTTCCCATTGTTTTTATATTCGAAAAAGGCCTTGACAGCTACATATTATTTTTCTATAATATGTATAACATATAACATATCCCATTAATCTGGATACTACTCATTCCAGAGAGGGTTTTGGATAGTAAACATGAATAGCAGAAGCTTAATTTCATCAAATTGAATGGGAAATATTTTTACGAAATTCTGTCACTTTTTAAATCGTTAAATTCTGCTTTCTTTGACACTAGTGTAGATTTGTGGTGACTTTCTGTGCATTCTCTCTTTATTCTTCTCTCCGTTGGACAGTGTATGTTTGTTATTTCACTGGGTAGTGGCCTCACGTGATGTGTTTGTTGGGTAGTGTATGAGATGTGCAGTAAATTGCACATGCTGCAGCCTCCAGACACAGTGCACTATTACTCACGGTACGAGTTGACAGTAGCATAGCGCGTACCAAAAGTAATAATGAGCTGTGAGACTGGATAAACGTTTTTCTTCCATCGGTGAAAGGCTTAGACTAATGGAGAATTACAACCACACAATATAACAAAACATTCTACAAACAAAAAGTTCTCCAACAGTGTCAAAATACAAAATCTACACAATGTGCACTGCTCACAAAAGTTAGGGGATATTTCATTTTGTAATAGCCCCTAATTGCTGTGAGCAGTATGTAAAAAACTGACAATACTCTGATTTTAGCTGTTTGCGAAACAAAATAAAAAATCTCGTACAGTTATACTACAATCAGCAGCAGCCTGAATCAATGATACAATGCAGGATGGATAACATTGTTTATTCTAAAGTCTGACTGTATCATCTAAATTTTACAGCAGAAAATCGAAGACCTATTGCCAAGCTGAAAAGCTTTTAAAGGGGGCGCATTGGTGAATTGCCTGCCATCTGACAAAGCACCCATTAAATGTATTGCCATTGACAGCCAGCCCTCATCACCTTCATTTGAAGTGGTATCATGATCAAGACAAGTGTAGGGACACAGGCTGGAAACCATTGTTTTTTTTAAATAAAAATATAAATCCAAGTTCTGATTGGGATCTGAGGGATCTGTGGAGTGGCACACTGACCAATCTGCTGGTGTGATGATCTGGAGAGCCATGGTACAAGACATTCGGTCACTCCCAGTAATGATACAAAAGACACTAACAGCTCAGCGATATGTGCAGATACATGTGTTGCCTTTCATGACAGGGCATTTTTCTGCAGGATAACACTCACTAAAGTGCAACAAATGTTTCCCAGGAATGCCTCAGACAGATCGCAACACTTTCTTGACCTGCCAGGTCGTTCGAATTGCCACCAAATCCAACAGTCACCAGCTCTGGCAACCTATGAGTTTGCAAGATCTACAGGCCCAGCTGCAAAATTTGTGGGCACAGGTTGTGCGACAGGACACTATATAACCTGTATGCCTCCATGCCCAACCGCCTAGAGCCTTCTTTCAGTTGTACAGTTTTTCCAAGTAAACATTATTTTGCTCTAATATTGTAATCACATATACACATCTTCATTACATACATACATTTTCATTCCAAGATCTAAGCAGATATTGGTTTGCCTGTGCTGACTTATTTTGATAAAATATCAAATGTAACTTATTCCACACACCACTTACTACAATCGAAAATGGTACCAGACAAAAAGCTGAACAATCATAATGTTTAGAATCATAACAATCAGTAAGTACTAATGTGATTGACTCTAATGCCTGGTTACTTATGTCTGACCTTCACTGGTGTTTGTGGATAGGAGTTTTTCTTTTGTTTGGCTGGCTTGAGTCGGATGAGGAGGAAGAGGAGGAGGAATGCTCAGGCAGGATTTTCCATCTTCAGCCAGTTGGAATCCATCAACACACACACACTGATAACTTCCTGCAGAGTTCGCACACTGCTGATTGCATCCATGTGCCCCTTTACACTCATCAACATCTGGTAGGAAGAAAGATTGAGATGAATTCACTATTTTAGGCAAGCCATGTCAAATGCAAACTGCACTACATCAGCATTTTGTATTTATAATAACATATTTAGCCGACAATCAAGACTGACACTAATGACGTCTACATCAAAAGTGAACTGTAGTCTTTAATGGTACATATTAGCAGTACTGACACTGTTACTACATGCTTTTTTGGAGGGTTTTAACTCCTTCTATGAGCTTACAGATTTCATTAATAGGGGGAGACAGGAATGCTGTCTCTTCTAAAGAGGAGGCAGGGCCAAACTCAGCCGACAGCTGAGAACCAAGGACAGCTACAGGCTTAAACTAATGATACATTTGCAATAGAGCTAGGCCTTTCTCTTCTTAATTTTCATGACAATACAAATAAAATTGGAAAGTTCGTCGAGCTGCATGCCAAAATCAGTGCTGCACAGAAACAATCCTGCAATATTGTCACATGATAAAAGATATTAATTCAGGTCCTCAGTGCAGTGTTGTTTTCACAAACACCTGCATGCAAAAGTCACCAGAAGCAAAGATTAGATAAGAGGGTGGAGAAACCCTGCCAAGTGTTAAGCAAGAATTTGGAAGTAAGCACAGGTAATATGAACAATGCCCTTTACTACCTTATCCTCTACAGTATTAAGGGGACTTGTGATGCTAACCTCTATTTCGGTCAAAAAAGGAACCTCATAAGTTGACCGATTGTCATGTAACTGCATGTTTACGTGTCAGTGTTTGAGTACCTATCTGGCAGTAGCGTCCTGTCCAGCCTATCGGACAAGCACAGTGATTTGGTCTCAAGCAGGATCCTCCATTAGCACATGGGTGCACACACAAAGCTGTTAAGAGCACAAGCACATGAACATTCAAAGTTTTAAACATTTAATATAGTTTAATAGTTCACCCTTTTAAAAAGTATGCAAAATCTCAACTTACAGACTAATGAGGACAAAGGATTTGTTTTAGATTGATAAAAGGTTAAGCTGGATTACATTGGAACCTCGGAATTCAAACTTAATTGATTGCAGAAGGACAGTCGAACTTTTTTAAAATTTCCCATTAGAAGTAATGTAAATAGGATTAATCGTTCCCGACCCCCAAATTATATTTTTACACCTATATTCACAAGTAATTAGTAGTTAAAAGCATGAATAAAGCAATGGGATATAATACGATGTCAATAAAGACAAAAGTGAAAATAAAGTGAAAGCCATTGAGCCATAAACATTAAGGCTTATCACTGGGACAGTGGCGCAGAGGGACCGAGGAGGTGGTCTAAAATTTTCCCGCATGATATAATATACAAGAAAACAGTACAGAAAACAACCCCAAATTAGAATAAGTTGGGTCAATGTAAAAAATTAATATAAGAAACAGGCAGTGTTTCTACAGTAACATGAAACATATTTCATGTTTTGTATGGTCAAGTTCATTTCATTTGTTAATAAACATCCATTAATGTATTTCATTTCTGCAGCACATTCCAAATAATTTGTGATGGTGAAGCATTTACCACTTTGCAAGGTTGCATATTTCTTTTCAAACGTAAAAGATGTTTAGGCTCAGAGGATACAACCCACTTAGTCATTTTGTCCCGTTTTTCCTGGTCCATTCTAGATGCCTGCAAGCCCAGAGAAGTCAATTCTGGACATCATTAACATGGGGCTTTTTTTGTACAGTTAAGTTTAAGTGGAATTTGTTAATGTAACTCCATATTGTAGTGTTTGATAAATGTTTGCTAAAGTAATCTATTGACCATGTGGTTATATCAGCTATAGGCTGATCAATGATGGTTCTTGATGCAATGCCGTCTGAGGGATTAAGCATCAGCACTATTGGCCTTTATGCACTGAAACTCGTCCAGGTTCCATGAATTGTTTAATGAATTTTATGACTGTAGATGGAGAATTATGCAAATCCTTTCAAGTCTTTCTTCAGTGTATATTGTGTTTAAACATTTCAATATTTCATGTTTATTAAAAACCTTAGGAAGCCTTCATTGAGTACTGTATTGTACGTGTGGTTTAGGCTGGAGCAGGATGTTATTTGTGTTTCAGTCACAGGCGGTGACTAATGTTTTTGTCCATTAAGCTTATTACAGCAGTGGAAAGTGCCCACAATGACAGAAAGACAAATATGTGTGTGTGTGTGTGTGTGTGTCAATATCCTCTTTTTACCATGGTTACAGCTGAGTGAGTGTCGACGTCGCCATCCTGGACAGCAGTCTGAGTAGATGTATGATCTTGGCTCCACCCTGCTCACCTGTCTGTAGGACACTTTATAGACTGTTCTGTTAAAGACACATCGGATGAACTTTTATGTCAGGAAAAAAAACACAAAGTAATAATTTCCCCACCTAATACACACATGTTACATACACATTTTCTGATCCAGACTGAATGGGGTATTGCATCAAACATCAACATCAGTACCACCTAATGATGATCTCAGAAGTCAGTGTCAGGACAGGAATTATTCAAAGCAATCACATTACATCAAAAGCAGTTTAAATAGAACTTCCCACTTCAACAGTCAGGCTAACTGGAGGTTGCTGTAAATATTTTTGGACCACAAACTTGAAATAGACATTGATAGTCAGCATTGTTGCTTTGATTAGTCATATTGATGCTGTTTAAATTAAGGACCAGCATCTTAAAATGATACAAAAACGAATACATTTTGAAACTTTTTTAGATCTGCACAGTAAGAAAGGGTTACTATGAAGGGCAGAAAGCAGGTTGAATGCTTTCTGCTTTCGAAAAAATACAGAGCAGAATACAACCCCAAGTCAGAAGAAGGTGGGACAGTATGGAAAACATGAATGCAGCGCTCCTCTCATGTACGGTAACTTTTATTTAATTGCCTACAGTATTGATTAATGTCCACTATATTTAATGTCTTGTTAATAAACATCCATGCCTGCATTTCAGGTTTGCAACACATTAAAACCCTTGACCTTTTTTTTTTTTTTACAGATTTCTTTAATGATATTATGTAGTGACGGGGAGAAATATGTAAATTCCTTCAACAGGAACATTGTTGTCAGCCTTTCATAGATAAAATGTGTTGCAGGCCTGAAATTTTATTAACACAAAAGTTTATTAACAAATGAAGTTGATCGGACAAAACATGAAATATCCCAAGTTCATCTGAAATTAAATATAAGTCATTGTACACTTAATAAACGCTGCATCTTTTTCTGCATTTTCCATACTGTTCCAACCTGATTTGGGGTTGTAATTAAACACTTACGTTGTATAATTATGTATCTGTATGCACCTTTTAACCACCATCCAATCAATGTCCATTCTCAATAAAATTGATATTTAATTCTAGAAGTAAAAGGGGTAAAAAGGGGGAGCAAAAGCTCCCGAACATATGAAAAGCAAAGTGAAAAAGGCATGCCGTCATGTTGCCTTCCGGAGGGGGAGCAACACGACAACAATTCGCGATAGACGTCGTAGCGCAAAAGGGCAGACGTGTAGTGAGCACGATAAAGCACTGATTTGGGACGTCTCCCAAATCGCGAGGCACGGAGGTACTCTGGAAGAGCCAGAGCGTGTATAGCGCAGGCGCGCAAGTAAGTGAAGTCGGGGTGCGTCTCAAACAGGGCGCGCAGCCCGCTGGAGTGAGGCTTGATAGATACCGAGGACAGGAAGAGCGTGAGCTCAGGAAACTCTCAATGTGTCCCTAAAATGCTAAGTACCTCGGGGGTTTCCCCTCCGTATGTGTCCGTCGGCACAATAAGCTTCGGGACGTTACTGACTGACCATAAAGGTGTGCGCGCGTGTGCACAAGCGTGCCAGTGGTCAGGTGCGCGTGTGAAGTGTGATGACCTGGCAACAAACAATGCTAGGACCCACACTTAAGTAAGAGGAGAAGCAGGTGTCCGTCATCAGGTCATAAATTAAGCACCAGATATAAACCACCTTACCGACTACTCTGGAACGACAATCGCCAAAGACGGCAAAACGCTCTGGGGCTTAGAGGTAGGAACCCTAACAATTTGTGTGTGTGTGTGTGTGTGTGTGTGTGTGTGTGTGTGTGTGTGTGTGTGTGTGTGTGTGTGTGTGTGTGTGTGTAAGAGACTAACTTACTGTTTGTGTGTTTGCTTGCTTTGTAGCTTACATTTGAACTAGAGATTGTTCTAACTTGTCCTGATGTGTTTAGAGTATTTTGTGTAATTTACCCATGTTTATGTGTGTGACTTTTTTACTTAGCTGTAACAAACTGTAAATGGTGTTTGTAAGTGTATGTGCCTGCCCTACTGGAAATCATATTTCATTGTTTGTCCTTTACTACCTGTATATTCTCACTAACCTATGACCATAGAAACTGCTTCACATTCTAGCTGAGTCTGGATCTTAATAAGAAATGTGATACAATCTTTTGCTCACACTGCCCGGCACTGCCATGTTGTTTGTAATACTGTCTATCAATGCATTTTTGGTTTCCTCCAACAAAAGTAGCAGGTCAAGCATAAGGTTTTCCTTTTCTGTTTGTTTGCTTACTTTGTTTTTGATACAACAGTTATTTCCCACATCACAATCTGATTGGTTGAAAAACGTTATCACGAACCTTGAAAACGATCACATCAGCCGTGTTGTTAATCGTGAAAACACATTCCCTCTCATATTCTATTGGTTAAATTTAACATCACATCAGCACACTTTGGCTGTATAACAGGTACAAGGTTTTGACACTCAACACATGTTTAAAGTTCAAGTTCTATATCAAACACAGTTGCAGGTAATGTGGTGTCTCCTATTCACTCATCATCTTATATGTCTTTGGATTATGGGAGGAAATTGGAGATCCCAGAGTAAACCCATGTGGACATGGGAAGAACACACAAAATCTACAAAGAAAGAACTCAGGTCATTCTACCTCGGCTTGATGGTGCTACACACCGAACCACCATGCCACCTTACCTTCTGCTTAATTGTTACGGCTTTTCCCTACACAGTTAGATAACATTATATTACTGAATCTAAATTAACATTTAATATTGCTGATGAATTATGTTTCGTTTATACACCGTTGTCTTGTTGAAACCCTTTATATTAACGTTACAGTAGCATAAAAGCACTGTGTGACTATGGTAATGATCAGTCAGAAAAAGCCATAGAAATACCAGTAGTTAAGATGAAGATGAAGAAAGCATACTTGTATGTGGTACAAAGGAGCTGGTTTAGGCACATTGTGATGTAAGGTTTGGGCACAGGCTGGATGAAAGATTGAGTACTGTAGGTCACTTTGGCAGCACTCCCAACACACACTCTCCTCCTGCAGAATGGACATGAACACACATGCAAAATACTGTATTACTAATGATATTCATATATTAATTATATTAATATAATGTATTATATTATGGTTCTAACATTAAGGAAACACAGACGTTTTTATATACTATATAAATATATACTTGTAAGCTCTTAGGCATGCATGTCTCTCCTCTAGCCATCAGTCACTTCCCTTTACTGCCCACTGTATAACTGTGCATCCTATATCCCTCCAGTGCAGCTGCAGTTAGCTCCATTGCCCAATACTGACATGTTTTAAATAATATACCTTGTTGTTTTATCTTTGTATCCTTTACAATTGTAAATAAATTGTCTTAGCGGCACTGATTTATTGAAGTTTGATGAGCCAGTTTTGTTTCCTAGTCTTAATTGCTTTTTAGAAGGTTATAGCAGGTTATGAGGCTCTGTCCCTTTGAGAGGTCGACCAATCATAGTAAAGATTAGCAATGCACTCTCCAGTAAACACTGCCTCCTTCAGTGCAAAACACACACACAGACGCTCCTTTTACTGTGATTTAAGATTGTTTCATCTAAACAGGGTGCAATGACACGTTAAAAGTCGTTAAAAGTGTGTAATGGGTGTCAATATTTTGTCCTATTAAAATGGTGCGTACATGATCAAACAATAAACACCCAGAGATGTACGGGCTTCAGTTAGTGTCTCTTAGCTCTTTTTCAGGGGATTCAAAGGAGAACATGCAGACTGAGATGTTTATCAGAAGGAGTTTGAGTTTAAGTTCAGCACCACACACTTGGATGTTCCTCCACCTCAGCATCACTCTACTGTTCTTCATCAGCAGAACCCAGTCCCACCAGAGTGCAGTAACTCCCTCCATCATTTAGTCACTAAGAGACGATGTGCCTCTAAGGACCTCCCACTGAAAACTGATTTTAAAATTTATTTTGTTACTTAGTTTATTACCAACTTAAATATTAATATTGATTTAAATTGTATTACGCTCTTAATTTTACTATTACTTTAATATACTTTTAAGTATTTACATAATTAACATCTAGGCCACTAATGGAGGATGGGTCCCTTTTTGAGTCTTGGTCCTTCCAGGGTTTTTTCCTCCTACTTTCAGGGAGTTTTTCCTTTCCACTGTCGCCCTAGGCTTGCTCACCTTGGGATTGGCCTTTTAAGATAATATAATACTGTAAAGCTGCTTTGAGACAATGCACCATTGTAAAAAGTGCTATATAAATAAATTTTGATTGTTTGAATATTTTATAGATTTTTTTGATTTATTCATCCATTGAGTAATGAATGAACAGCATTATATAGCACTGATATGTTTAATTACTTGATTGAATACTCTGACCCTTCTCTTTCCACAGCTGGTGGAGCTGTTTCTACCTGTTGTGTCTTTCCTATAAGTACTTATCTTCCTGTACAATGTACACATCTGATTTGGGAACTGCGGTAGCCTAGCGGTTAAGATACTGGACTCTGGACCTGAATGGACCTGATGGTCCAGGGTTTAAATCCCCCCTTTTCCAAGGATGGGTCCTTAAGCAATGCCCTTAAGCCACGATTGCTTGAATTGAACTGTATCAGCTGTAAGTCGCTCTGGATAAGGGTGTCTGCTATATGCCGTAAATGTAAATGTAATTCAGCAAAACACAGACAGGGTTTGTTTTGTATTCTAAATATTTTGCATAACCATAGTTGCATTTTCTTTACTTCACTAAAGTAGTAGTACTGAGTGAAGAGGTGAGTTTTTATTTACCACTTGAAAGCAGCAAGAGTCTCAGCAATTTGAACATCCAGTGTTGATCAAAGGTTAAAACTATACTGCTAAATATACATGTGACAGATTGACATGAATATCAATTACAATTAGTCTTTACATAACTGAGGGAACTTTATTTCTAATTTAATTAATTAATTAGAATTATGCGCAATGTCAGTTACCGGTTTACTATATAATACTATATA
>JAUZST010008657.1:0-13447 GCA_034779995.1 Parotocinclus haroldoi
TATATATATATGCTGTTTTATCGCCTGACACATCCTCCAGGTAATGGTTTTATTTGAAAATATCTTTTTTTCTGGGGCATCAGATTGTAAATCGGTAGGAAGAGATAACTGGGGGTCCAGTAGGAGAAAAAGCTTTTTCTTAAAAATCTTAGACATCGAAAGAATTACAGTCTTGTTGGTAAACTGATATGTATCACCAGATGAGCCAATGTAAATTCAGTTTGCTCCAGTGGATCTGAATGGCCACACCTCTTTTTTTGGCCAGAATGGCAAACAGTTATTTGTGTATCGTAAAAGCTCAATAATAGCAGCTGGAGCTCTGCAAAGTGTAAAAGAGATCTCAATATTATTGTTAACCAATTCATTTCTTTGTTTGGAGATTTGAAGAGTCACTGGTGTGGATAAATGGTTTGGTTAAGCTTTTGGGAGGGTTCATTTGTGTTCTACTTCAATATGCATAAAAACACCTCATGAATTTAACCTAATGGAAGGGTTTGGTCACTTAATATTTCATGTCGTATTAATAAAGTTAATTTAGACACGATTAATCAGGTTTACAGTACGGAAAGGTCAAATTCCACACTCTTAGCATCTATCTGCACCAGTGACTCTCCGAGACCTCTAAGTGACACCTGTCCCTATGTGACGAACGCCTAGTACTCTCGTCTCACACGCGTATAAATTCACACAGCCCTCAGAAACGAGGCGAAGATGAAACCCTGTAAACATTTGGAGTTCTGGACAGTAAACAGAGGACTGTGTGTATGGAGTTCAGGGCCAGGCAGCTGCTCAGGCATGTCAGGAGTTTAAGTCGTGGAGAATTTGCAGCCCTGAAATCGTCATCTGTGTTTCACCAAACACATAGCTAGCATGCCTCTGCTCTCAGCCGGTGCACGCCGCTTTACTTGTTGAGCACTAGCTGCTGACTTGGCGAATCTGACTTTTGTTTACATGGTTGAGAATGTTACATGTTTAGTGACCTTTCCATGACCTAGCATGCCCTTGGGGATAGTTCCTCCCAGATAAGTCCCTTAAAATGTTTGGTGCAAGAGAGTCTAATGTAACAAGGGGTGAGCGACTACTCTGGTCACGTGACAAATGCAGTCCCAGCCCCTGCTTCGAGGAACAAATCTGCCCCCGGTGATTTTGAGGTATTTCGGTGGACACGCGGCCAGACCTTAGCGGTGCCAGCAACCTGGGATGCCAGTCTGTAGATAACAGACCTGTTTTCTCCAGAGTCAGGGATCGGACCAGAGTAGCTCCATCAGTAGGGCCTGTAGATCTTCATCCATCCCACCGGCAGCTGGGCCAGCGTGTCGCTCCACAGTAAAGGCAGGATTGAAGCGCCCACCACAAGGCCTCCATACTCCAACGCAATTTTCTGGATTCTTCGCTACAGACGCTACAGACAGTTACACTCAATAGCCGTCCAGGAGACATTAGCTGGCTTATATTGGCAGGAGACATCATGGGTGTACCAAATTTATTTCTGCCAAGTGCCTGGAAAGACCTGAGCTGTCTAACATTCAACCGTCTCACCAAGAGGTGCACTACCCAGAAGTAACCCCTGAGAACATTTTCTAGGGCAGCAGGGGAATAACTCTTTCTTCTGGCAAGACCCAGAGTCTGATCAGACCACACCTGTAATCATTTACACATCTGCCCTGTTTTGCATGCACTTCTATCTGCGTGCGTCAAGTCTTTGCCAACGAGCATAGTTAGTAACGCACAATGAAATGCTCTGCTCTTCATCGTCGCCACCGCAACGCCGTTTGTATAAGCGCCAGTAGCTCGTTCGTACGTTATATAACTGTCTGAGGATCAGTATGGAGGAAAACTCCCTGAGGGAGGAACAGCTAGGACTGGAAGGCACATAGCATATTTTCTATTACTACCAGCACAACATGCAACCACATGAGGTCTGTTTACCACACACTGCTCATAAACTCAGCACTCGCTCTTGCTGCAGTTCTTTTAAGTGCATGCACGTACGGTGCAGAAAGCTTTTTTCGGGGGGCCATGGAATGCGTCTGAGAAGCATTATAGTTCATATGTGTCACATTAATGCAGATTACCGCAATTTTTAAGGGTGGAAAAAGTAAATAAACACCAATAAACTGGTAATGACAGTCTCTTTCTCCCACTTTAACACTGTTTGGCTTTAAATGAACAACAAAGCTTTTCACAGGAACGTACGTCATTGGTGTATATAAACCGTACAGTGGTTTATTTGCCTTGATTTCAAGATTTCTTTAGTTTAAGTCGTATCTGCAGTGAAGCCAACAATTTCCTTCGTATCCTCGACTCCGTATGCGTTTGTCAAATGGCTTGAATGCTCTCGAACATCAGTACGGTATGTTTGCGCCGGCGATGCGTGTTCAGGTCTGTCACGATAACAGTTTTGTCTGATGTTTCTTTTTGAAGAAACACGTATTGTTGTATATTGTATTTTTTTTAAATCGAATAACTGAATACGGAACGGTGCAGGAGGTAGGCCTGAACTCTCATATCTGCATAATGTTAAGCGACATTGGCGTAATCGTTTGTTGGTTTGCTCCTTAAGTGACCGGGAAGCTGCAGTTGCATCTAACTTGGGCCTCGTTGAGACACTGCGTCTTTCACTGTGTGCCAGAGACAGAGTGGCACCATAATCCACTGACCTGCGTCATAATCCTAAACCACATTTCCCATCACGTTTGGTTCTTAATGATTTTTGTTTGACCCGAAAAGGTTCTGCTACAGCTTCAACGAGGCAGTCCTCCCTCACATCACCTTCTTCAGTTGAAGATGGAGGAAAGCCGCCGGTGATTTAGTCTGCACATTTCCCCCTGTTCTCTCCCCGGGCCTGGCTCTCCAGCAGATGGAGATATGGCTTCCTGTTACATAATCCCCGCTCTTATAAAGTTTGACTTCATTTGGTGTTTCCTGTGTGTGTGCTCTTGTGCAAGGCCTTACTCAGGGCCTCACTCAGGGCCTCAGAACTGCTGGACTGTGGATTTGTGATGGCACGGAGTTGGAGAGTTGAACTCCGCAGTCTGCTTCTTGCTTTTTCTTCTTGCCTTACTGCTCCCACAGTGTTTCGCAGCTTTCTGGCTTCTCGAACTGAGGGGTGTGCTGATATACCAGTATCGCGATGTTCTGACGTCTTTTCTTAGTGCTGTGGGTAGAGAACGCAGGCTAGTTTTAAACCGCTTGGCGTCAACTGCCTCTCAGTGATGTTCAGCACAGTCAGTGGAAATGAGAATGGTGTGGGTGCAGAAAAGCAGAATGGATCTCAATGAAAATGAGTCATGTGTCTCACCTGATGGAAATGCTCGTCAGTTATGGGAAAAGTGCCCGAGAAAGTGGTTTCTTAGCTGCTACCTTTCTCAAAAGACCATTTCTGATCAAGCTTCTTCAGACAGTAGAAGGGTCAACGTGCAATTCCAGCCTGCACAGGGATACCGTTGTTCTAGTTGATGGTTGGAAAAGCAGCGATACATCAACAGTGGAAGGGCTGAGAGCCTCTCATCCATGTACACAAATGAAAATGAAACTGTTATAAGCATAAAATATGCACGATGACTAGGTTTGAATTCAAGCGACTCGGTGCATAAAGCTTTCTTTACAAATATTAAAGTTAGTATTTGTATATTGCCCTAAGAACTCTTTAATTAAACATCAGCATTTGGGATACACCTCTGATTGTTGTACGCTTTAACCACATTTCTTACTGTTAAATGCTAATATATTTTAAATCTGTCATGTTTCTACTTAAACTCGTAACAGAAACAGACTAGGGGGACTGCAGTAGCCTAGCGGTTAAGGTACTGGACTTTGGACCTGATTGGTTCAAATCCCACCTCTGCCAAGCTGCCACAGTTGGATCCTTGAGCAAGGTCCTTAACCCTTGAATTGTAAGAATCCAGAGCGACTTACAGTCTACAGAATACAGTCTTACAATCCAAGCAATTCAAGCAAGGGCCTTGCTCAGGGACCCCAACTGTGGCAGAGGTGGGATTTGAACCCTGGACTTTCTGATTCATAGTCCAATACCTTAACCACTAGGTCACCACAGTCCCATTATACTTAGTCGGGAGGATTTGAGAATTCATTTGATGCTCTGTGAGCGCTCTTTGTTTGGTTTATGATTTCTCGGCTTTACGATATGAATCCGATAACATCGTATCGTATCCCGTATTCGTCATTTGGGGTACGATGCCCTCCCAAAGACCCTCTTCTTCTGGATATATTGAAATATCATCTGAGGACAGTATTACAAATTGTTCTGTGAGGCAACCAACTCGTTCTAATAACTCTGGATTCGGCGACAAACGTTCATTGCGTTAAAAGTAGACAGCTCAGCTTTCCCTAATATAGATGAGAAAACTTCTTAATAAGGAGGTGTGTGTTACACTTTCACATGTTGCCACTTGCTTTCGAAAGAAGTGAGCATTCAAAGTTCCTATATTCATACTACGATTTCAGTTGTCTTTTTTCAGTCTGTGCATGAACGCTAAAACGTTACGTTTTAAGTTACGAGAGTGTAACAAAGTCGCCAGGTTCGCTTATTCTTAAATACTTTGCTACTTTTAAGATACGTTTTTGAAGACCTGGTTGTTGTTTTTTTCACTTGCGAGATGTGGCAACCCTGGAATTGTACACAGGACCCGAAAGAAGGCTGTCGAACACTTTGTGGAGACTCAAACGAAGAATTGGATGATTTAATACAAAGGTTGAAGGTTACAACACATCTTTTAGCGAGATTACTGGCTGGTTGCAAAGTAGAAATCTGATTATTGCCTGAGCCATGTGAACCCATTTGCTTTCTCGTTATCTGATAAGTCAAATACAGGTAAACACGTTGAGATCTCTGAGAAAGTCTGATACCGTGCAGTTTTTCAGATTATCAAGTGCACGGAAATGCGGTCACTGATGTTTGTGTCAATAAAGCCAAATTCCAGCTGGAAGGAGAAATTGTTATTCGTCAAGATCGAATTACTCAACACAGACTGTTTAGTGTGGAGCCCAACATGTGGGCCACAAAACTAGTGGGATCAGTTCTTATTGAGCTACAGTACCAGTGTCTGGGTTTACAGTTTATGTCATGGTTACAAAGTTGGAAAAAATGAGTTGCTCTTCTACATGGAGAGTAGCTTCAAAAGTGACTGTCCGCACATAACTGGTGGTCATTGCAGTTGTGGAATGGCTGTCATATAGCCAAACCGTCAAAACGATTTTGTTTCTGTATGAACACAGTGATACATGTAACCGTGCAGCTGACATACTTGGAATTCTCAAGTAGAGTGGTACTTGAAAGTTTGTTGAACCCCTTAAGAATCTTTATTATTCGGCATAAATATGAACTTGGACATCATCATTTTATGTTCTAAAAATGCAATTTATAGTACATAAAGAGAACCTCAGTGTCCATTTATTTATTGAGATAAATGATGGTACATAAAAGTGAGTTTCGAAAGTATGTGAACCTTTATTGGTAGCGTTTCATTCGAATGTGAAAGTAAGGTCGTGTTTTTAATACATGGACTGACAATCAGGTGCGAGTGGGTACACTGTTATATTTACAGCACGGGGATCTTTCATAGCCTGAGCTTCTCAACACATTCATGTAAGTATTGTTGTTGATGTTCATTGGGCTGGTAAAGGTTACTAAATGTTCTCTAAAAAAAGTTTGGAGAGCGAACAACCATGGTTTGAATGGTATGGTTCAAAGAGAAAGCCACTACTACTCATCATGGTCATTCCAGTATGCTATTGGAAAAACAATTCATGAATAAAAGAGACCAGAATAGAAAGTTTTGGTTTAAAGGGAACCAATGGGATAAGAACCCATTGAGAACGTATGTGAAGCACGGTGGTGGTAGTAACGTGAATTTTGTCTATTTCACTGCACCTGGCTCAGAAAAACTTGCGACTATAGGTGGAAGAAATTAATTGTGTGTGATATCTCCTATAATTCTAAAGGGAAAGGTTTTAACATTCTCGTTCAACATTATTCTACCAAAAGGAAAATCTTTAAATCTCTGGAGCAACCCTATAGAAATTTCTTTGCACAGTAGACCAAACCTTTGGGGGCCAGATCAGACCATACTAAAATACCTAAGGGCCAGTCTCTCGTTCCAAAAAAACGTAATTCCAAAATTCTTCAAGCCATTGTATTAAAAAAAAAAAAGAACAAAATACAAACTTACAGAAGATTTCACTTTCCTTTAACTACTGAACTATTTTGGTGCAATAACTGCAGCAGGACAATAACACAACTTGTTGTATTTTAGGGTGATCTCATAATACTCGTGTATAAAAACATATCTCCACGTATCTTCCATCATTTCTTCTCATGAAAATTGGACTTTGTTACTCAGTTGCCATCCATTGCAAGACAAATGGAACTCTGTGACAAAGCACATCAAAGCAAGTCACACAAACAACTAAATACAAAATAAATTACAAATAAATCCTTAAAAGTGTTAAAGTGTTCCAGATGCTGCAACTTCCCACTGCAAACGAATGTGAGTGCTAGTGTTAAACACTCGACCGTATTATTCACCACCATTCTAACAAAAAATGGTTAAAGAAGAAGTTATTAGAAGCGACCAAGTTAGAATTCGGGCCAATTAAAATCTGTCTGCAGGCCCCGTTTGGCCCTTGGTCCAATCTTTGGACACCCCTGCAACAGAAAGTAATAAGAAAACCAACCTTCATCCCAGAGCTAAAGCTATTCTGTGTGGAAAAAATGAACTAACATTCCTTCCCACTGATGTGCAGGACAGATCAGCAGGTACAGAAATGTTTAGTTGAAGGACGTCACACTCCCAAAGGCAAAGGTTTAAATATATTAGCTGCTTACATACATCGTAACGTTGGATCATTTTCCTCAATAAATAAATGACCATCTATAATGTTTTTTTTGTCTCATTTGTTCTCTGCTTTTAGGACTCTTGTTGATGTTTTTGGTCATATTGATGCAAAAAGCTCTCGTCGTTATCCGTTATTTATTTCTCAGTTGCTTAGTTTCTCTCGCTGAAGCCTAGAGTGTAGTGAAAATGTGGTGGTCTGTTGTTCAGATTGATCTTCCACTTCTCTGACGGACTGAAATCAAACCTGGTTTTGCTTGGTTTATAAAAAAAGTGTGAATCTCTCTGAATTTTGCTGGACATCCCTCTATGCCAGTGCCTAACTGGACCTTTCCTTCTGCAACCATAAAGCATCTTTTGGACCTGAATGGCACCATGAATGTCTGCTTGTCTCACCTTCAAGGATTTTCCCGCATGGAAAATTATAGTCGCCTAGCCATATTTTCTCATGCCGCCACGTTTTGACTCGATGAACTCCCTTTTGCCTGCCTCGTATTTCGAACCTCCCATGGCTTTCTTCTGAATGGCCTAGCATTCAGGGGGTGTAATCACCTGAGTTTGTCTGGGATTAACCTATAACCATTTACTGCAGTAATCATTCTGCATGCAGTAAAACCACTATATGACACCTATCATGACTGGTCAGTTCGGTGTTTTACAGCCAATGAGGTTTCGTGGGAAAAAAAAACCCAAAGTTGATTAGGTGCTCTGAGCATCTGCCGTGACGGTCGTGAGTGTGCGAGTATTTCATGCGCCATAGCACGATGTAAGAGAGTTCTGTCCGCTCGTCTTTTTACGCACTTTCCATTGATAGCAGCTTCCACTGCTGAAGACCTTCGGTCAATTACATGCAGTCTTTTCAGATTCCACTGAGGACGACTTCATGAATGCTCGCTCAGTGCCACACAAGGCGCACTTTTACCAACACACTGGCAACCTTACAGCACACTAACTGCGCAGTGAGATATGTCTTCCGGTTGGAAAAAGTACAGTTTTCAAAAAGAAAAAGGAAAGGTCAGCAAAGAAAGTTCAGAAAGAAAGAGCTGCTGGACTGCAGACGACCTCAAAAGCTGCAATACCAAGAAAGTCCTATAGATGGGGTGCTGCGTTCGTCATTCAGGGCATCTTCACTATACATCCGTGCAGCGTCTCGGTGGTCCTGTAAATAAAAAAAATACAGCTTCTGGTCCAAAAAATGCAAGCATTCAGCAGCTGTGTTAGTAATGCAACTAACGTTGCCTTTAATAGACAAAGAAAAAAGTATTTAGCGTTAAAAAAATGCTTTAATAGATAAATGGCATGTTATTTTGGCATACTTTACAAAATACGAAATTATACTAAACTATATTTTAGACATATTTATATATGGCGTATTAAAAGGGTCAGTCATTGGTCAACTCCAGTATTAGTGCTTTTTTAATTTACTGAAATTCTTTACGTTTTCATCATTTAGCAGACGCCCTTATCCAGAGCGACTTACAATTAATACGGTCTTACAATCCAATCAATTGTGGGTTAAGGGTCTTGCTCAGACACCCTATGTGCCAGAGGTGGGATTTAAACCCTGGACCTTCTGGCCCATAATCCAGTATCTTAACCACTAGGCCACCACAGTCTTTATATTTCACTGTATGAAAAGGAAAACGTCAAAAAAAAATCAATAAGAATGGAAAAAAAAATTCAAAAATTACATTCCAGACTCAATATTAGTATGAAGTTTTCACTATATCTCTACAGCCTTTGTTCTTCTGAAAGGGGTTCCCACTACATTTTGGACCACGACTGTGAGGTCGGGTTCTGATGTTAGACAATAAGCCCTGGCTCACTTCTGGCATTCCAGTGTGTTTTCAAGATGTCTGATCGAGTCGAGGTCAAGGTTCTGTGCAGGCCAGCCAAGCATGCAATCATAGTTGGCAATTCGTTTCTCTGTGCACTGTCTTACTAGACGGTAGGGCAGAAAGTTCATGAACTGACTTGTTGTAAGCGGGAACCTATACAGGTTCTGCATATGTCACTGGGGTACATTTAGTCACTGGGTTATCAGTACCACCTATTCTGCTGCCACTGTTTGTCTGTGGAAAGTTCAGAAACGCCTGCCTTGTGTTATAAATGTGTTAGAAGTGAGAGTTGCTGAAGTAGCTGCAAACTTTGGTCTTTAAAGTGCTTGTTTTTTATTGTCTAACATTCATTTTCACAAAAATGAGCCACCATTATAAATCATTTCATTTTTAACCACATATTCAAATTAGATTCGATTAGATTTCTGTTCATCACATTTGAAACAACACGCATGAGTGAAGAGCAACCATGTTTGGCTGATATCTGATTTGTTTATGGTCTGTGTCACATGACCACCTCACCCAGGGAACACAGAAAGTCTCTGGTGAGGTGGAACACGTATATGTACATTTACATGATGTCTATCTGATAGCATCTTAAAGTCCAAGCAGTTTGGTTTGTCTGGTATAAGGTCCTCACTAAATACCCTAAACAGTGCCAGCTTGGCAGAGGCCGGACCTTCTGCTCCATAGTACTGTACCTGCACTGCTAAGCCACATTTACAGTGTATTCACATAGAAGCCCGACGGCGACCCTTCAGCATTTTGCGTCCGGGGAATTCCATACATACATCCTGGGCCGCTTTAGAGCTGCCAGTCAAAAACCAAAGCAAGTCTTTGGAATTTGGGAGGACACTGGATCACCCAGAGAAAACCTGCTTGGACACAAGGATGACATGCAAACTCCACACAGGTGAAGTCCGAGGTCAAACCGGGAATCTCTAGAGCTTGGAGATGATTGTGCAAACCACCGTGCCACCGTACTGCACTACATTAATACTATGTCATGCGAACGCTTTGGAGTTAATGTGAAACCAACATGTGGCACACAACGTCGCACGTCGACGGCACATTTTTTCCATTTACACAGTGCTGACCGTGTTCTTACTGTAATGGCATAACGCATTTTAAAGGCGATCTGTGACTTTACTAAGACAGGCTTAAGAAACCCATTATGTGAATGTTAAGTGCTGCTGCTATTGGAATACATGGCCATTAATACATGTTAAAGGCCATTGCATGTGTTGACAATTACATTTAGTCATTTAGTAAGACACCCTTATCCAGTGCAGTCCAAGACGTTGTGGGTTTAGGGCCTTGCTCAACTCTGATTACTTGGCAGAGGCTGAATTTGAACAACAGATTTTCAGGTCCACAGCCCAGAACCTTAACCGCTTTGCCACCGCAGGCTTACAGCTGAGCAACGTGATGTCACTAGTGCTCCAGGAAAGGGCACTTCATCTGAATTAGTGACCACAGTGATGTGACATGGCACATCTGACCTATCTGTGGCGAAGTTCCCGTCCCTCTTGTTCAGCTCACATGCGCTACAGTGAAATTTCCAGATGCAGACGTCACTACAGACCTCATGATGTCTGGGCCTGAGACTGTGGAATGCAGGATGGTCTTTGATGCAGATGCTTGTACTTGTGTGTCAGATCATTTCATAACGTTATGTACTGTTTGGTAACACTGAAAAGAACGTCATACAAAGTTTTGGTAGGGTGTGGGGCCACCACAAGCCACTGAAAACTGCTCCAATTTTTTTTTCTGGCATAGGCTCTGCAGACTTTTTGAACTTTGCTGGAAAGGATGCAACAAACCACTCGTCCGAGAAATTTTCCCTCGAATGGTGTTGAAGATCACCAGTTAGTATGTCACTCCAAAATCTGATCTGTTCAGTTGGGGTGAGGTCTAGTGAGGATGGAGGTCTATGGTTTACATTTCGTACTCGTCAGGTCATTCAGGCAGACCTCCTTGACTATGGTTGGGGTATCGGCATCATCCCGAAAGAGACATAACAAGATGAAACTGTTAAATGGCAGAGCTTAGGAGAAGAGTCTCAGTTTGCTTCCCAAATGAACCCAAACCATGCCAGCGAAATGCAAATAAACCACAGAATAAAACAAAGCACAGGCCCCCCCACCCCCCCACACTTCTTCAGGTTTTTCCTGGACTTTTTTTGTACGCTTTTTTCTCTTGTGTTTATAAGCAGCACTTAAGTCTCTTGTCTTTTTTTTTTGAGTACTTCCAGATTCATCGAGAATTTCAAGTTTGTGTTTTGACTTTGCCCCCCCCCACCCAAAAAAAAATAAAAAAATTAAAAAAACCCAACAACAATTACTTCTACAATACTTACCATCAACAACAAGTTTGAGTTTGTACTGAGTTTGGGCTAGTAAAAGTGTAGTATTGGGTAGTATTGGGAGGTATGACCAGAGATTTATATCACCTAATTTTTGTGAGGAAACAGAAATCATGGGACAGTTGCGGAAAGTAAACAGTTTTTTTTGTGCAAACAATTAAATATTAAAACTTTTTTGGCTAAAGTATTTTTGCTCCAATAAGACATAACTGCAGTGTTTATTCTTTGCTTGAACTCAGCTGGCTCGTTACCGCTTTCATAACGTGGATTCACAACATTGGGAGCATTACGCTTATCCTGTTTCGGGGCCTTTGGCTTCACTGTTTCACTGTCGCTACTGCTTTACCACAGCATTAAATTCACATTTAAGGCAAAGCCTTTATCCTGAACGGCTTACAGGTAAACAGTCTTACAATCAAAGCAGTTGTGCGTTGAGGACCTTGTTCAGGGGCCCACAAGTGGCAGCTTGGCATAGGATCATTCCGTGATCCAGTACTTTTACTACTAGTCCACCAAAGTTTGAAAGCCAAGCCAAAGATATTTTAACAGATTATGATAACCAGTTTAGTGGTCAGGGTAACAATTGGGTATTTTAAATAATGCTCGATGTGTCATTGTTTGTCAGACAAGGTAACAAAATCAGATTGAATAATGTTCTTAAATTAGGAGGCTGGGAAAGCACTCATGACTCATGCTAAATTGAGACCCCTCTGACAGTAATTGAAGACACCGCATGTCTGTACATTTTTAATCTCCCACACATCACTCCCCGTGGCCTAATTTCAAAAGTTCTCAATTGTGTAATCAATAAATCCCATAAATGAGTCATTGAGTTTAGAAAGGTATTTATGTGTGTAGGATTCGTTTGAGAAAGGAAGACTGCTTGTGTGTTTTGTACACAAGGCTGAGTTAATGTTGTCTCTCTAGCTGGGGCTTGCAGGTGTAAAGCCATCTGGGCCCCAACCGTTGAGCTGATTTCCCGGACAAAGGCATCAAGGCATTTTCTCTCAACTCAGTGTCTTTCTGTAGCACGTGGGGTTTTCACTATCTCACTTTATATATGTCACTACTTACTTGTTTCCTGTGTATGTCTCATGTCGCTCAGTTTTTGTCATATAGTTCATATTTGTATCTGTCCATCTACACTTAGACTACTCTGCTACATTCAGCATACTTTAATGTATTGAGCTTGTTTTCATTTTGTGTCTCGTTATTATGCGTTGAGTACTTTAGTGAAGAAAACAAACCTTACTATATATATATATATATATATATCTCACAAAATTGAGTACTCCCCTCGTTTTTTTGTAATTATGTTATTATAGCTTTTCATGAAACAACACTACAGATGAGACACTTTGATACAATGTAAGGTAGTCCATCTACAGCTTCTGTAACAGTGTATATTTGCTGTGCCATTAATGTCAAGACTGCTGGCAACAAAAGTGAGTACACCCCTAAGCGAAAATGGCCAGATTGTGCCCATTTAACCATTTTCCCTCCCCTGTGTTACGTGACAGGTGTGTTAAGTTTGCTTTGATCACTCACACACTCTCTCATACTGGTCACTGGAAGTTCAACATGGCACCTCATGGCAAAGATCTCGCTGAGGATCTGAAAAAATAGTTGTCGCTCTACATAAAGATGGCCCAGGCTAGAAGTAGATTAAACATCCTGAAAGACCATGTATCTTTAACGGGACAGGTTCCACTCAGAACAGGCGTCGCCATGGTCGACCAAAGAAGTTGAGTGCACGTGCTCAGCGTCATATCCACAGGATGGCTTTTAAAAACAGACGTAGGAGCTCTGCTAGCACAGAGGTTAACGGGGTGTCTGGCACCCTCTGGTCCACATCGTTCGTATGCCGCCTCTGGTCAGGTGATGACTGACCCTGTTAATGTAAATGGGAAACGGAACTTTTATTCCGAATCTCTAAAGGATTTTAAGATTTTTCCAACACATAGTGAACGGCTCTATAATTTCGATTTATAACATTCATTTTGAATGATGGGAAATAATCAAATTAAATTGTTAATGGGTTTTTATTTATTCTTTTGTCGTTTGCTTCGTTAACTTTTCTAGTGTCTGATAAATACTGGTTGCTGTGGGGGTTACTATAGTGGCGGCTATGGTTATGGAGCAGTTGCTGTTTGTTTATTCATTCACTTTCTTGTGCGCTTATTCCTGGACAGGGTTGCGGGAGAACCGGTGTCTAGCCATTGGCATAGGGAACAAGGCAGGAACATTAGGGTGCCAGCCCATCGTAGGGAACACACTTGCCAATTTAATCAGTTGACCTAAAGAATGTCTTTGGTCTTTTGGATGAAACAGTCCAACAGATGAAATATATATGTATAACTGCAATATAACTGATATATATATAGTGTCTA
>JAUZST010008658.1:0-13446 GCA_034779995.1 Parotocinclus haroldoi
ATAAATAACAAATTACAATTTAAATTAGTAGTAGAAAAAAATAATAATTCAAATTATAAAACAAAATTCATTAGACATTAGAAATTAATTTGAATGCTGTGCCACGGTCCTATAGAAATGTTTAAGTATTTAAGTGACAAATAAACAGTAATTTAGTACATTAATATTGATGCGTTAAGCTGTTTTATTTTGTATTACACAGTTAGTAAAGCAATGTTAGTCTGAACCTGATGCCTTAAGTCTCTCTCACATGGTGATGTAAGTGGTTTATTAGTTGTGGTGACACAATGCAAGTTTATATATTGTACTGGAACAGAGTCAGATCAATGCATTCCTGGTTGTAAGTCGTTCTGGATATGAGAGTTTGCTTAGTGCTGTAAATGTAACTGTAAGTAACAATGGAGACGGCCAAAGCTGAGAAAAGCTGTATGTATTTAATTTACAGTGCAGTGCAAAAGTCTTAGGCCATCATTAGATGCAGCGAAATACATTTGGTAATCTAAGCAATAAGCAATGGTATAATGGGCGTATATATCATGTGAGCTTGAGCCATTGTACCCAACCAGTTTCTTGACTGATATCCTTCCCAAAAGACTGTTCCTGATCAAGCTTCTTCAGATTATAGAAGGGTCAACTTGGAATCTTAATGAAGCTGCCAGAGTGCTGTCATAGTGAGATCACCCTAAATACTTGCCACTGTTGCCTTCTGGTTCTTTTGTTTTTTTAATACTGCACAGAAATGTCACGTGTTTTACATTATATATAATCTTATTGCACAGTATTGCTGCAGAATATGCCAACATTTCCAGTTTGAAAGTATTGTTACAAAAAGGTAAAGCTGACTTTTAAGAACCGATTCTATGACATACCATTACAGCGCTGGTGCCTCATCTGGCTTCCTTTACTATTGTATCAACAGCGTGTGTGTGTGACTTCAGGCCCTTGTCTTAGTGCAGCTGAAATTAGCTCAAGTTCAAATGCCCTTAAGTTACATTTCCCAAGCTCCTCTTTTCCCCCTCCCTCCTGATGTTTGTTTATCATCTTCAGAGCACTCTCGTTTCGGGCGCCTCATGTCAGTGCTCGGTGGCGTCAGAGATGTTGCTGTTCTAGTTTCATCTGTAAGCTCTCGTTTTTTTCCCCCCCAGTATATTCTTAGTGTATTGGGTTCCCATACCCACTCTCGTAAGTTTACCAAAATTGTCAGCTGCAGAATGAAGCATGCAGATCCACCATGCATTATGTAAAATGCCTCATTCTGGCTCTCCGATTCAGGCCAGCATGAAATAGCTTCTATTCTCCCAGCAGGAAAATTCCTCTCTCCATCTGCAAGCCTCTTTTGTGCTCTTCAATGCCTGCAATACAACCTCCTATATGTAATCCTGAGGACCATGGGATCATGGGACTGTGCTGTGTATAATGCAAGTTAACTTTGGCTTTGAACAGTCAGGGAGCAGGGTAAGCCTCTTAAAACATCCCCTGCAGGCAACTCGAGGCCTGCATATATGCTGGATATATTTAATAAAATTACTAAAACTGATTTTAAGGAGCGAAAAAATTCTGATTAATGAGGGACTGCTTCCATTTTTCATCAGCCTCACAATATGGACACTGGACAGGATACCAGTTTATCACCAGTCATATTTTATATAATAATAATAATAATAACAAGAATCATTTGCTTTCCACCCATACATGGGTATTTTGCTCACCAAATATAAGGCGATATTTCAAATTGAATACAATGAGAATCCCACAAAAACTACTGGACAATCTGATTCTGTCCATGCCCAATCACTGCCGGGGGTTTTGGCAGTCTTGGGTGACCATACACTCTACTAAACAGTTAATGTGGGGGCACTCTCGTCCAGTTTGACATGCTTCTGTTCATCACCATGAATACATCACTTGCTACTCAATCATTATAATTGAGTTTGCATCTCGTTTTTTGTAATCAAACAACTTTCTTTGACGTTTTATTTGCTTTCCTGATGATCGTGTTTAATGAAATGAAATCAAATGCATTTTGAAATATCCCCTCATTTTTATGAGCAGTATATACAGGCTTTTGCTATTGATGCATCTTGGCTGCAATCACATGTGTCATGATACCCGACACCCAACAAAACCCAACCAAACTGCTGCAAAAAACATCTAGCAAAAATACCAGAGCGCAGGACGTCCCTCCAACGGTTGGACAGTAGGAGACGATGTGTCTCCAAGGACCTCCCTCTAAGGACTTATTTTATAATCAATTTTGTTTTAAAATTTAGTTTATTCTATAATTTTTCTATTACTAGTTTACATTTTATTAATATTTTTTATTTATACTTTTTTATTTATTAAAACTAATTTTGCTATAATTTAATATACATTTAGTATGTATTTAATTAACATCTAGGCCGCCCATGGAGGTCGGGTCCCCTGTTGAGTCTTGGTTCCTCCCAAGGTTTCTTCCTACAATTTTAGGGAGTTTTTCCTTTCCACTGTCACCCTAGGCTTGCTCAACTTGGGATTGACCTTTTAAGATAATGTATTACTGAAAAGCTGCATTGAGACGATGTTACGTTGTAAAAAGCGCTATAGAAATAAAATTGAATTGAATACTGTAGGAACAGATGTATTTTTTGAAACAGGTACCCAGTTCTTGGAATTTTGTAACTGCCTCTAACTCTGGCTTTCGGTACCAAACCTGAATAATTTACATAAATCAAATGTTTAATAATAGATTAAACATAGCTCAGTTTAATACACACTTACTGTTCATTTGGGTTGCTGTGGGTCTGTATTCACAATTTATCCAGGAAAAAGCGGATGTGTTATTTTTATGGACCACCCACTGTGCGTTTACAGCTGGGACTTTACACACGACTTGCAGCCTGTCTGTGTAACGTGACAGATTTAAAGAAATGTCTTCTGAAAAAAATTCATACAACATATCAGTAAATATATCATACTCGTACTCGTTTATTCTTATGCCTTTAATGATTGTAGCTGAAAATCTACTGCATGCCTTTATCAAACCAAATTACTGGCTCATATCAATTTGATTTCATAGAAAAGCATTTGATCTGGTTTGATGTTTGAGAAGAATGAAAAACAAATGCTCTCTTAGTTTTGTTTGATCGTTTTTGAATGTATATTGTGGTGTAATGGCACATGTCCCGACCTTAAACGTAACACACATGGCCATTCTCTTACAATAATCGAATTTCTTATTGAATCATCCTAATGCACAACATAATAAATTAATAGTTTATCCTACTTATGTTATGTACAATGAAGCCAAATCATGCTCCATGCAGGGGTGAGTGGAGAGAATTTTAGAAATATTGTAAGTACTGTGGTGGCGCAGCGCTTAAGGTATTGGACTGTGGATAAGAAAACGTCAAACCCACCTCTGCTAAAATGCCACTGCTGGGGTTTTGAGAAAGTCCCTTAACCTGCAGTTGCTTGTAAGATTATATCAGTTACAATACAAGTGTAAATGTAATTCTGTGGAAATACATGCACTGGCAACCCTGCCTTTGTTATTGTATTGTTTGATTAATCAATTAGTCAAACCAGATATCACCCAAAGGAATGTAACAGAGACTTAGACAATACAAAAGTTCTGCCAAAGACAAAAAACGGTGAGAAGTATAGATTTGGCGATCCATAACTTGATGAGGAGTGTTGATAATGTCCTGTTAATGGAACCCTATAAAGGTTGAGGAATGAAAAAGGAGACGACTCATAGTATAGATTCCTGTTACCTCTTGGAATTTAGCCAGTCAGATTTTAAACCGGTGACCGGTGGCTCTTATGCATAACGTACATGTTCTCTGAATTAACGAGTTGGTCTCATAGGCTTGTGTAATATAGACCTGCCACTTTAATAACGATAGATAGACCAATTCATCAATTCAATAAACAACTAGAAGCTTTTATTGCAGCAAACACAGAGCGTGTGATCGATTATGCACAATAACTGGAATGTTGCTCACCAGCCATGAAGTCCTGCAGGAATTGCTCTGAAAAGTTATTGTTACAAGAGCAGCGCTTCAGTGGCCATGGCTTTAAAAGTAATGAAGATTATTTAGAGGCGTCATTTCTCCATCACAAATAGCCTAGCCAACAAACAGCCATTAATTAATAGGCAACCCAGTCTGGGTGAACTGGTTGCTTAAGGCTAGTGCTCGATTTGATGCAGAAATGTATTTCTGCCGTTAAAAGTGCAGAAAATTAAGAGACAAACGGTGCCATTGAGGCAAAATGGCTGTTTATGACAAAAATGGATGGCTTTCCTGAGCCTACAGTACTACACAAAAGTGTTAGGCCACTGTTCAAAGTGTTGTTTTAGCAATAGAGTAAAGATTGTATGTAACATATTGTTGACTGCTAGACCGAAATATTTCAAACTTGGATCCTTGGTCCATATTCCAGCTTTAGCATATCTTAGCATATCTCTGATCAAGCTTCTTCGGACTGTGGAGGGTGGAACTTGGCATCCAGTCGATGTTGCCATGGCTCAAGTGGAAGGGGAGCTCACGCTAAATACTTTTCACAGAAGTCTTTAGAACCCGATGTCTCTCGGTTCTCTCAGCTGAATTTCAGTCTGTTTAATACTGCACACAAATTCCATGTATTTCCTAGTTGTATTATATTAAAGATACTGACAAATAATTAGATATGATCATTATAGCATGTATTACTTTTCCCTGTGGTGGACTGGCACCCCGTCCTGGGACGTTTATTATCTTGCACTCCCATGCATTAAACTGTCATCGCTGTTTGACCGTCTCTCCCTCAGACCCAACCAATTGTGTCTTTGGATTGCTCAGTCAAACTGGAGGCACTGTCCTGACGTACGGGACTTGACCGCTGTGCCGCCCGTGCACCTTTAGCGCTGTAAATCTTTAACTGAGTATTCATTGCAGCACCAAATCTTCCAGATACAGCTGTAACAGATTGAACGGTGGCAGTTTGGCAAGCCATCAGCACAAATGTGCTAGACTACTCACCTATTACTCAAGCTGTTGAAAAGCATATTAAACACATTACACACACAACAAAACCTCAAGTGTTAAATTAACACCTACAGCATGCGCCGGAGATGGGTCTAACTGCATGCTGTACTGTAGACATCGGCTTATCTGTGCCCGCATTATGGCTAATCAAAACAAATGGTTGTCATGTAGACATGTTGCTGGCCTGTGTTTTATTGAGAAATGAATATGTTGTACATAGTTAATGAGCAGTCAGTAACTGATTTAGTAAAAGGCAAAGTCATTAGAGCTGACACTCAAGAGTTGAATTCAGCCCATTCTAGTTATGTATCTGTGTTGCTATTAATAATGTAAGTAAGCAGTAAGCCAGTAAGCAGCAAGGGGTGACAGAACTTTGAATCAGAATCTCTTTATTTCGCCAAGTATGACACGCATACAAGGAATCTGACTTGGTGTGAGCACACACGTGACAAGTCACAAACACACAGAGGAGCAAACTAGGATTATACTAATAAAGAGATTCAAATAATAATAAGTTAACTAGGACGAGAGGTGACTACTACGCTTGAGGAGCGCTACAGCTCTGGGGAGGAAGCTGTTTGCGTGCCGTGTAGTGCTGGTTTTGATGGACCTGAGTCTTCTATCCGAGGGCAGTGTCTGGAAGAGGTGATGGCCAGGATGTGAGGGGTCAGTTTTAATTTTACCCTGAAAGGTTGGCAGATTACATCCGATGATCCCCTCTGCAGTCCCGATGGTGTGCTGGACTCGATGATCGCTGTGTAGAACTGGATCATCAAAGTTTGCGGCAGGTTGAATCTCTTGAGCTGTTTCAAGAAGAACATTCTTCGTGTTGCGTTCTTTGAGATGGAGACTGTGTTTTTCTCCCACTTCAAGTCTCTGGATACGGTGGTGCCCAGGAATTTGAGCGACTCCACAGCGGGCACTGCAGAGCCGTTTATGTAGAGGAGGGGGGAGGGGAGCCGTTTTGAAGAAGGAGAGCAGCTTTGAGAGGAACCAGGATGTAATGGTGAACCTGTCCTCCACCGGGTGACAGTGTTAAGCTGTAAAAAATCCTTCTGTACATGTTAGCGTCTCTCTGTAACCATCTGATCAACACCTGTTCACTTTAACGACTGATGTCTTCAATTATAATAAGGAATAAACATTTGTCTTTTATTTTATTTTTTGCATTTTTATTTATTTTTTACGTTGTAGGCGTAAATAGCTGGTCAAATTTAAAAAAAGCCATGCTATAATGTTTTTTGTTTCATTTCCTTTTATGAGTATTGATACTTTGCATTAATTACCATGTTACGGTCTATGTTGTTCACGGACACAAGAAGACATGAATAACTTAACAGTACAAGTACAGTACAGTGACAGTACAAGCACCATGAAAGTTTGACCTACAAACACCTAGAAGTGCCGAGTGCTGGTCATTTGACCACTGTGACGTCCTACTAGTAGCCCCACCTTGGTTTTTACTGACATAAAGGTTTAAAGTGTTTAAAAATGTGCCAAAATGTTTATTTATATTTATATTGTATTATGCACAGTTCTATTTTGGTTCTACAGCTCGTGTGTGTGATTGTTAAGGTTTGGTTGTAGCTGAAGAACGGCGGTGTTGTGTAATTTGTGGAGGAAGTGATATAAATAACAGTTTAGGCTTTGGATGCTGTTGCATGGAAGCGTTCCACTTGGTTTTTCAGCTTTATGTTTCATCTGTACACAGTTCTCTTGTAACTATGTGAGACTAAGACTGAATAAAGATAACACACATGTGGTTTGCTGTACTAATGAGAATACAAGAAAACACAATATACCACTGTGCTAGACAACATTTCAAACTAGACCCTTTAAATCACAGACTATATTATCTATGAATGTTAGGGTACAATAGTACGTTCTCTGTGGATTCAGAGTGCTCTGGTCCTAAGGACTTTGAAGTGCACTCAACATTGCTCAAGGTCATACATTTATTCAGTATATGATTCACAGACAAGTGTAGCAGAAGAGATGAAGGGCACAGAAGAAACCAAAAATAAGAACTATACTATAATACTATTATATACTTCTCACAAACATTAGGGGGATAATTCAAAAAGAAATATCTCATAATGACACATCCCCTATTTTTTGTCAGCAGTATATAAAATGCCTTATAATACTGTGATAGACATCAACCTAGAGCTAAGGGTGTAATCCAAGCATTGCTCATGAAATTACAATGCTCATGACATGACAGATCGATTGATAGATCGGTAAATAGTTTGATAAATAAATGGTTTGACAGATCATTTTGCTAATAACCATTGCACAGTTACAGTACTTAGCAGACATGCTTAACATAGAGTGATTTACAACAGATTCGAACGTTGTAACTGTTGTTTAGCAGGTTGCCAGAGGTGGCATCTGAATCCTGAACCTTCCAGTCCATAGTCCAATACCACAGTCCAGAGTCTGAGCCACCACGGTGATCGCTGAATCTCCCATAAATGTAGATCTGAATATTCATTGGTTTAAATATAGGAACACAGCGTGGGTTTGAAAAAGATTGCTGTGGATTTAGGAAGAAATGTATTGGCAGCAATGATTCCAGATTCATGTCGGGAAAGAAAATCATGTAGAGAAAATGTTAAAAGGCAGCGTTATCATAGTCAGAGCGAGAGGAAGCAGGGAGCTGTTCACAGAACTGTGGTGCTGAAACACAGACTCTTCAGACAGTTCACTGATCGTTTTTCCCTATGAAAGGCATATAAGAACTTCTAGACTTTATAACAATACTTCAGAGTAACGTCCCACTATATTACCCAGGCTTAGAAAATCTCTTTTTACTTTCCTTAACGTTAAGCTGAAAATGCGGGGTATGAAAGCACCTGCTATTTTCTGCACTGGTGGCGGGATGAGCTAGTGCCGAGAAGGGAGTTGTGTTTTTTTTTTGCCCGCCATCTCGTTTGCCAAGTGTAGGTTGCCTTGGATGAGGGTGTAGGGATCTGGCTCAGTGGGGATGTTTTTGGGACTGGAGGAGGATGGAAGAGCACAGCTTGACTCCGACTAATGCAGATGGCCATGGCGGTATGGATCGAGGGGTTTGCGTGGAGTGCCAATGCATATTTAAAGACAGTTTGTGGTCTGAATGGCTTCCGGATGGAGTCACGCACTGGAGTCAGGCCCAGAGGCTGTGCGATGCCAACCTGCACAAGTATATACATATAAGCGTTTTGCATTTATCTTTAAGCACCCATTTTAGAGATTGCGTAACAGTATTTCCATAGTGTCGTTCTGAAATTCGGCACCCAAGAGGCAGTACTGACTGTAACACACAACCGAAATATAAGTGTAGTGTCATTGCCAGCCTTAGCTGTGAGAATTCACACAGCCCATAAACGAATAATCTCTAATGTTGTTCCAAGGGTTAAATAGAAAGAGTATTTTTATGTGCTAATCACATTCTTTTCTTTCTTTCTTTTCCATGTTGTACTTGGCCTCTGATTTCTTCTACAGGTAAGAAAGAGTTTTACAAACAGTTATAATTTCTCCACTGTTTTCTTCTTGTTACCTAAATGCTAATCAATCTCTGAGGCTTGCTGTTGATATAAAGCTTCCTGGAATACTTTATCATTATCCTTCACATTGGTGGCATGCAGGCGATTACCAAAACCATCATTTTAAGATTAAAAATCCTGTTATGTGAATAATTTCATCATAATCCATTTTAAGTGTACAATGAATATATCATCTTACAATAACAGGTATTGCTACAACGTAGAAATAATAGTGGTGATATTTGGTGTCGAATTGAAGCAAACAATGTTCTGTTTAGGATCACACAGGAAAAGCTTAGACTTCTGTAGCTCTGACAATAAGCATTAATAAAGCTAAATCTCAGAGAGTTCTGCTTATGATACGCTTATGTTCACTTGTGTGAGGTCTGTAGTAATACAGGCATATGCTGTTTAACATGGACTGAAATGGACATTGGCCAGACATTTACATTTCCAGCATTTAGCAGACACCCTTATCCAGAGCGACTTACAACTTATATTGTCTTACAATCCAAGCAATTGTGGGTTAAGGGTCTTGCTCAAGGACCCAACTGTGGCAACTTGGCAGAGGTGGGATTTGAACCCTGGACCTTCTGGTCCAGAGTCCAGTATCTTAACCGCTAGGCGACCACAGTCCATGGACTGAAAAATCCCATCGCTGCCACAGTTGGGCCCTTAAGCAAGACCCTTAACCCACAACTGCTTGAAGTGTAAGATTGTATCAGTTGTAAGTCGTTCTAGATTAGGGTGTCTGCTAAATGCCATAAATGCAAATGCAAGTTGGTCAGACAAAAAGTGAAATATCTCAGGTTCATACTGTCTGCACTGAAATAAAACCCAAAGCACGTGTAAGTGTTTTTACATACTGTCGAATTTTTTAGTCATGTGGTGGGGGTAATAAGTGCTGGGATATGTAGTAAGGAAAAGGCATGGTCGTGGTCATTTTTAAATGCTTATGTAGACTGCTGTATGATATACATATGTATAATGATAATATATAAATAATATATACAAATTCATGAGCTACTATACATTCGATATACACTGGATTTGTCTGAACTCATTCCCATCATAAATTATTAGGTATACGTTTGGCTTGGTGAAAAAGCTGTATCTATGTTTTCATTTAGGGGTGGCACTGTCCATGCATTGGTACTCATGCCCACCCAAGTGAATGTTCAAATGTTCTGAACCAACTAGGTAATTCTAGTAACTCGCATTACTGATCTGAGTATAGCAGTAGACGCAAACAATTACCACTCCTTCTTGTTGGGTTGTTTTCTACTGGTGCTGGCTCTGGACATTGATTCTCTTGATTTTCACATTTCCTGCACTACCAACATATGATCTTTGAAAGTGTAAGGTGTTTGACCTCAGGCCACTGCACTTTCTTGTCCTCCTGGGTTTTGTCAGCCAAGGTGCAAAGGTGTGGCAAGCAGTGTGAAAGGTGCTACAACTAGTGTTTTTTTCCTGCATTAAGATGAGGTCACATTAGGCATTTGCATTTCACTTTGATGAGGTGGGGCTAAAGTGAGGTTGAAAGAATAGCGATACTATCTTTCATGAATTTTGGTGTGATTAGTATAACCTTGACTTGCAGTATTGATGTGACAATGAGGAAACATTGGTGAGGACATTTACTAGCTTTACTTCTGCTTTAGAGTGGGAGGGCTTTGAAAGATATGGGTTCAGCATATTCTCAGTATGGGGAAGGAGCTTGGGGATCTAACACAAGATTAACACTGGTGCATGAGATATTTTAGTCTGTCCATTCCACTGACCGAGCAATTGCATTCACAGAAAACTACTGCCATGACTATTGTGTTATGGACATAAAGCTTGCAATGTTTGCTTGTTTATTTGGTATATTTAACGTCGATATCAGTAGTCACACACACACAAGGTTATATCTATACACAAGGTTAAATCAGGACTAGTTATATATACACACTTAAGTCAATGGCAATTTAGAGTACTCAGTTAACCTAACACGCATGTCTTTGAACTGTGAGTGGAAATCAGAGTACCCAGAGTAAAACCATGCAGACACAAGGAGAACATGCTGATTCCACAAAGGTGCTGCCCACCATGCCGCCCAAGCTTGCTATGAAGCCAATGAACGGAACTGGTGTGTATCTGCGTGTCTGTGTATCTGCGTCTCTGTGTGCATGTGTCACTACAAGCATAAATACGTACTTATGACAATTCTGATTTATCCTCTAAAATAATTCATCGGAAAATGATTATACCTAACTTAGATTAGGTACGTCAAATAAAATCTGATAAATACAAAATGTTGTATATATTGCTGAATGTTTTTACATTTATTCAAATCTATTGAATTCAGTTCACCAACCATAAACAGGAAAAAAACAAACAGACATAAAAACAAATAGATATATACCATATAACTCAACCTGTAGACTGATTGCAAACAAAATTGCATCAAATTCATGCGGCATTTTATAATCACATCGGAACTTAATGCTTACACATTAGCATTTCCCCAAAGTTGGTTCTACAGTACTATATGAAGCCCTTCCCTTCATGTCACCAAAGCCATGTAAGTATTCATTCATTCATTCTTTAACTTTTAATTACCATAATTTCAGAGAAGTCATCATAATTTGAACAATCTGAACATATTGCATGCGTCTCTGGATAGTATGTTGCAGTATATAAACAAGGCTCTCATGCTTTTGTGACGTCTCAATTAGCAAAACTTAGTGAAATGAGCATTAAGACTTTTTTAAAAACATAACTAACTAATTAACAAACTAACCAATAAATGAATAAACAAACAGTTAAATACATAGACAAATATTAATTGAATATGAATAATTACACTAGCAACCACTCAAGACACAGATGACATATAAGCATGAACAATGTGCACTTAATATATACTGATGTTTGGTGATTGATCCAAAAAGTTCACAACCATTTGTGACTGTTACAGTCTTGCTATATTTATTTACTCTTATGCTAGAAACTGAGGCCTTTGGGACATTTGGTAATGTGAAGGCCTACATTTCAAAGGAAATCAAAAATCAGCTTTTTTACAGCTTAACTAAACGAAACCCAAAACAAAACAAACTTTTCAGCCCCTCATGTTGTATCGGTCTGTAACATAAAGGGAGAGAGAAACATCTGGTCAGTGCGGCACAGTGTCCAAAGAGAGCTGCTTCCAAAGCCGATTGAACGCCTGTGTCCAGTGAACTGTATCCGTCCTCTTTTTAGTCAGATCAGTCAGCAGGCTGGGGAGTTCCAAACTATAGTCTTAGCACAGAGGATTGTGGTTCTGAAGGAATTTGATAATAGCCCTTGCTCAAATCCAAAGGTCAGTAAAATGCAAATTACTCACAACCACGTGAGCAGTCTGGATACAGTAAAAAAATAATTGTCATTCACTTTGTGGAAGAGTATCATCCCCTCTAAAGCATTTAGCATTTTCAACATATGGTGCAAAAGGCCCTTGCCGCACACTGAGTAATCTGGATTTGGACATCTACTTTATCTCCTCATGCAGACTGACTGAGCTGGGAGTACCATTTATAGAACTGTTACAGTCTCTTCAATGTCAAAAATGTCTACTGAATAGTAACTCGTGTGTTGCTCCTGTGTTCAGGATATATTTGACTTTATTTAATAGGTTCTGACCCATACTCCCAGCTTTATCACACCCAGCACCCTGTAGGAATTTTCCACATATAGAAGTTTGAATGTGCAAACCCTGTAGAGGTCGAAAGGAATTACAGTGAGGTCCAGAAATTAACATTCATGATCTCTCGCTCGAATATTATCTATACCATGCCCTCCTGTATTCCCAGGACAGGTAGTAAGAGTATACATTATTTGCTGCTGTGTCTAGTACTCTTGTACACTGGTAATTCGTTATTATCACAGCAACTCAATGGCAATCTATACACGCCAAACAGACCCCAATTTAAACCAATTGTTATTACTGAAATGTCCAATACCAAAAATTATTATAATTTGGTAAAAAAGTAACATGGTACAGGTACACTACAGCATTGCTGTGTAGCAGTGTAGCGTTGCCTGCTTATTAACATTAATTTAAGGTCATAGTAAGTGTAATTCTCTGCACTATCAAGCTAGATAAAACATACAGTAGGCATTCTACAATGTTTACCATAGATGTGATAAAACAGTAAAGGAAAATAGTAGTTAATGCTGGAATAATCTATAAAATAAAATAATAAAGAGTTTGGCCTCAATTAATACCCAGTCAAACTGACAATTAAGACAATTCCAGACCATTTTTATCCTTGCCTGGAGTGATCCACCAAGAAAGATCAATCCAAAAAAAGATCTGTGACCTCACAAAGGAACCTGAACCTGAATGGTGACTTCCAAGCAACTCTCATATTGGCTCTCTCACATTGGCTATAGTTAAAGTTCATGAGTCTACTTTCAGGAGGATACTGAAGAGCAATAATATGCATGGAAGGTTTGCATGAAGAAATTCAGTGCACTGCAATAGCATTGCCACTTTTCATGGCTACTGGGCAAAACATTTTGTGAACAGATGGAAACGAACTAGAACTTTTTGTTTTAAATGATAAGCATTGTCTGGTGAAAGGAACATAAAAACGTATCCCATATGTTAGGACATATGCCTGTCACTTGAATTCAAATAGATAGCATGCAAGTAATTCGAGCAAAAATGGCTAAATAAAAATAAAGTTAATGTTTTAGCATGGGATGGCAAAGTCAAAGTCCTGACTGTGTGTCCCTTCCACATCCCACTGTTGAAGCTGTTTTATATGGAGGAAGGGGTTAAAATTCCTCCAAGCTTATATACAAATAATTCCATTATGTCACGCCCACTTCCTGCACGGCGGGTCATACCCAACCGTGCACTCAATCTGCGTCTCCGTCTTACTAATTAGTCA
>JAUZST010008659.1:0-13446 GCA_034779995.1 Parotocinclus haroldoi
CATCTTCAAACGCCGTTTGAAGACCCATTTATTCCGCACCTACCTCAACTAAAACCCCCACCCTTGTCCTTCTATCTTTTTTTTTTTTTATAAAAAAAAACTTTTACAGTATCAGAAGTGTATTCTTGTTTAGATTCCTTATTATTAAGAATGGATGATGTCACTGATGCCTTAAATCACTTTTTTAAGTCGCTCTGGATAAGAACGTCTGCTAAATACTGTAAATTTAAATGTAAATGATTTAGCAGTGTGCCTCAGTGCACAAAGCAAGAGCCATTGGCATCGTTGGGTGTGGAAGAACTAGACTGATCCCTAAATTCCATCAAGCGCCTTTGGGATGAAGTGAGAGATGAACGGAGATTGTGAGCCATGCCCTCTCGTCCGTCATGATCGGTCTCTGAGCTGACAAATTCTCTTTAGGAAGAATGGAGTCTGGAATGTAATCCACATAACGGTGGAATGTTCACAGGCATCCACATAACCATTGGAATGATCTCAGCGTGCGAATCAGATCAGTCCCAATGTCTCACGGCCTTCAAACGGAAAGCAGGCCTGGACTGAGACCTCAACAGGCCGAAGCACGCATAAATGTCCAAAGGCCAAACCACAACATTGTCTTGTCTGCGTAGGTTCTCTGTTATCCAGGTCATGGCAAACTTGAGTGTTGAGTACAAGGCAACTCGGCTTCTTCTTGGTTCTTGAACATGTCACCTCTATTGAATTATAAATTCAATGAAAATAATAAGCATAATTAATTAATCATTAATAATAATGAGTAATTCATTGATTGTGTGACAACAGGGTAAACATCTGCCCAGAGATAAATAAACCAGTTTATGAATGTAAAACTACACCCACTAATATTTCAGATAAATTAATTGTACAGTATATTATATGTGGTCTAGAAGAGCAGATTGCCCAGGGTCCCAGGTAAGTCTATATTTATCTCATGGCCCAGTGTGATTTCCTAATTTAAGCGCAGACAATTGTGTCTGCTCCTAATACCCGTCCCAGCCAGAGGGCACTGCCAGCACTCAAACATACGTTTCTGTAATGGTGGACTAGCTCATTAAAATGCTATTTGTTGAAGTCTGCGGTTCCCTTTGTATGTTTTATAAATGTATATCTGATTTATGACTTACCATGCGTACCATTATGTTCTTTGCAGATCTTGCAGCTCTGTCTATCTTTCCTCCCCCTCCATTCAGGATTTAGATCCAGGAGAAAGTGCTGTGCAACTGAAATTGTTGGTCTTCAGGTGTTCTCCTATTCATTTTGCTTGACAGGTTGTGTTTCAGGATGTGTAGCAGTAAGTGGAGCTTCACAGAGAGGGGAGTGCAGTGATTCGGTGGTTATTACTGGCATGTGAACTCGATGCATGACACTGGGTACGACGTTATGTAAACAGACATTCGATGTGTGCTAAATCCAGGCTTCAGTTCACGTGAGTTTATAACGTGAAACAAAACGAACAACTTTCTGAGCTTAGTTTATCCGCGTTGTGTGCCTTTATATCCTCATTTGTTGGACACTCTGTGATGCCTGGATTCTTAGTAAACCGTGTTACAACAAAGCAGATCAAAGCAATGTTAGTTCGAACGCCTTTTGAAAGGTTAAAAGTTAGAGCAGTGGTTCTCAGCTCTGGGGGAATCAAGGAGTCACTGGCTAGAAGTGCAAGCGGTTGGACTTCATATCAGGCAAATCTACCACGGAGGGTTTCGAACCTGTGGCGTGACGTCGGCGGTACTATATAAACATCTGAACATTGAAAATACCTTTTATAACTTTTAAAAGCCACATCCAAATTATCCATCCATCTATATGATGTTGCGCGATTGGTGGCGGGTGGGGTTGGGTGTTTGAGTGTTTGGGTGTGTGGAGCCAGTAAGGAGGGGGGTCTGTCAGGTTATACAGATCATTGTACCATTATACCAGCTCCAAATGCATGTGACTGTTAGGGTTCCTACCTTCCCCCTGGAGCATTCAGTCGTCCTCGTTACATCCAGTCGCCATTACAGAGCTATTGGTGAGGCCGTCTTTTATCCATTATCTTGATTATGCCCTGATCCTGAACATCTGCTTCACGTCCTATAAAGGCGTGGTTTAAGCGCTGTTCTGGGCCAGGTCATCATCATTCCACCGGTATTCCATCTCCGGTCGGTTAGCGCGTCTGACCACCGGCGCCCTCACGCCCTTCTGCGTCCCAAGAGATAGTGGTAAAGTCCGGGGGCTTATAGTGCAGATGGACTGGTATGGGCGGGTAACCCCCAAGGTAAATTCCGAGGTTTTCCCGTCCTGTACTTGTGCGCTCTTTGCACGGTCCGAGCGAGCGCTATTCCGTCGTATTTGTCCTTAATGATACATGTCCCGTTCTGGTTTCTTCTCTTCTGAGCTCGCGCTCGCCCTCGAGCTTATATGCTCGCCCTTTTGGAGCCCTTTTTCGGACTACCTCCGTGCCTCGCCGTTAAACTGACGTCCCAGAACCGTGCTTTCACACCTCTGACCCCACTGACGCTTTGGCGCCCTCTCGCGACAAGATCGCACATTGCTTCCATTCTGGAAGCAACTTTGGCGTGCCACATTATTCTTTCGGTTTTGTTACGTTAGGAGCCTGATGCTCCGCTCTTAACCCCCTTTCAGTTGTTTTATATTATTTCCCCATTCTTATTATACGTCGTGGGATACGCTTATCCCGCATACCTGGGTCCAAATCAAATCCACCACATCTCGTAACAAATGTAAATGATGTGATAGTTACAATAAAAAAAACAGCTTTAAAAAGAGTACATGGCACATGGGCATTCAATAAAGCTTTTGTAAAACAGTTTGTGAAATATTTTGTAGCACATTGTGTGAATGAATGAGAATTTCCTTCCTTTTGTCTAAATGGAAAGCGTGAAGCCTGCAGAAAGGAAAACGTTTCTCATCTGTGAAACATGGCGGTGGTAGTATCGTGGTTTTGCCTGATACTCTGCATGCAGGCCTGGATGATTTATCAACTTAATAGCCTTATACCTGCAAATTCCCAAGGGAAATGTCAGAACTGCATCTCTAGGGAAACTAGGTCATGCAGCAGGACAACAACTCGGGGCACGAACATCATTCTAACAAAACACGGTTAAAGAAGGCTAATGTGAATGTTTTGGGATGGCCAGGTCAAACTCCTCAACCTAATACAATAGAAATATTGTGAAATACATTTATGGGAAGAAATCCAACAACATCCCAGATGTCGCACGAGTCAGGATTGAATTCAGTCCGGAGTGTTAATATATAGAGTGTTTGTGGCTGAACCTGGGTACATGAGTCACACCTGCATAGTGTCACTGCTAATTGCTAGGTTGGGTTACCGGTATGAACGGGGGCGTGATACTATTTCAGATGTGTGGTATTCACACAGGTTTAGCCACAAACACACTAGATACTTACTTGCGGGACCGAATCTCTTCCTGACACAAGTGACAACTGAGGTGAAGCTATTTTGTATGGCCAAACCGGATAAGAAATGCGGAGAAAATTTGAGAAAAGTCCCTCCTAACTGGTTGAAATTAAAGGAAAGACGAAGGCGGCCCAGTACAGACATATCCTGGAAGAAAACCTCTTCCAAAGTGCTCAGGACCTCAGACTGGGCCGAAGGTTCACCTTCCAACAAGACAATGACCCTGAGCACACAGCTAAAATAACAAAGGAGTGGCTTCAGAACAACTCTGTGACCATTCTTGAGTGGCCCAGCCAGAGTCCTGACCTAAACCCAATTGAGCATCTCTGGAGAGACCTGGAAACGATTCAACCAACGTTCACCATCCAACCTGACGGAACTGGAGAGGATCTGCAGTAGAAGCTCAAAAGGGAGTTTCTACTCAATACTGAGCAAAGCGTCTGAATACTTATGACCATGCGAAGTTTCAGTTTTTCTTTTTTAACACATTTGCAAAAAAATTCGACATGTCTGTTTTTTTTCTGTCAAGATGCGATGCTGGATGTGGATCGCTGACAAATAAAATGAACTTTTTTTATTTTAGCGAATGGCTGCAATGAAACAAAGAGTGAAATATTTAAAGGGGTCTGAATATTTTCCGTGCCCACTGCATGCAGATGTAAGAGCATTCTCTCTTCTCAATTTAATCTGCTGGTAAAAAAGAAGCCGTTGCTAGCCACAAGGTGAATGGGATCACTTGCTGCTCTGTGGCGCCTTTTAGTCTGGGGGTTCCGCACGCAGCAGGGAGTGACTAGAGACTGGGGAGTTGCGCAGGGCCACATTTGGGAATAAAGTAAACAATCGTAATGCATTCACCTGCAAGAGCTGTGCCTTATCAGTCAACATCCCAGACATTCACAGCATAAAACAGGAAAGTACACTGAATTTGATCCATTTTGCAAGTAGGTTACATTTGATCCGTCACCAGATCGGCACCCATCTTTAAAAACACAGTCACACCACTAAACCGTTCTCACGCGATTAAGTATAACTGGTGGCTCTGATGGGGGGAGCAAAAAAAGGAGCTGCTCACACATGATGCAGCAATGTGTACGTGTGTATGTGTGGGTGTTGGTCTGGGGGAAAAACCCAGGCTCTTTAGGGAAAGTGTTAGAATTAAAGGCAACACATCGTACAGGGAAATCCCTTTTTCATGTCTGTCAATAAATCAACGGTGTGTGTGTGTGTGTGCGTTTGAGAGAGAAAGACAGACAGGTGGACACAGATGAGAGAGAGAGGGAGCAAATGGGATGAATAGAAGTAACAAACACTAGAATTATGCTCAATTAAAACGCTCTTTTGAAAATTAAAGACTGTTCCCCTAACCTCTCTCTTTCTCACACTTCCTTTCACCCTGCTATCTGCGTATCGTTTCTGTGTCGTGTGAGTGTGTGTAAGCATTTATAGATGAGACAGTAAATAATTACAGCCTCATGAAGACATGTCCTTCACAGACATAAAGCTCTAAATTTAATTTAGACAATATTATATAAATGGAGGTACTCAATTTGCCAGTCAGGTCAGTGAGTAGGAAAGGTCAAGAAGCTGGAGGGTTTGGGGCCTTAATGACAGCACAAACCTCAAGGTGAGGACCAATTCTAAACAGGGTACCAGTCAAGTGAAGGGCAAACACACACACACACACACACACACACACACACACACACACACTGCTGGGGTACCCAAAGAAAACCCATGCAAACACGAGGAGAACATTCATAAGTGAAATCTGGAACTCAACCCGGGTGTCTGTGAGCTGTGAGGCAATAGCGCTAACCATTCTGTCCCTGTGCTGCACATAAGGGGGTACCCCCAACACCCCCCCCCCCCCAAGGCCCCCAAACTCTCCGCCAAAAAAAAAAAACCTTATTTAAAATTTAATCCGTGCAATGTATGCAGAGGTTTAAAAATGAGGTCTGAAGTCCATCAAGGTTCCGCACTGCATCCTATTTATTTTCATGAAAATCTCAGCTAGCTATGTGATGAATAATGATTCGGGCTCTACGAAATCCGATTTGCTATGTGGCAGCAGTAGCTCGGCAGAGATTTGTGAAGAGTCCACCTGCAGCATTTGCACTTATCCAACGCACTTTTTCCAGGGTAAATTGGTAACATTTGCAAATGAGAAAGAAGGTCATGAGGATATACAATGGTCATCCTCCCAATATTCTGTGTTCATTCCACCGTAGCTGCCATACAAAAATGATATTTTAAAAAAGTGTCTATTTGCGCTAATGTTAGCTAGGTCGATGCCACTGACAACTAGAAATGACAAATCGACGGGGTCAATCGTTAGTCCAGCCATTCGTCCATTCCGTTTAATAAATAAACGTGGCTCGTGACAGGACAATAAAAATTTAATTTCACCCGGGATGATTATTTTTAAAGTAATGTCTAGTTTGACTGGTGAGCAATTTTGCTCGTAATATAGAAAATACAGCACATTACGAATTGTTAATGCAGCTGAATTGGCCTTAATGGAACTGGTTGTATGAAAACACCAGCTGCTATAGTCATCCAGACAAAATGATTCCTTCATTTTAGATTTCTATTGCTTATTATAGTCTTGCTATATGACTTGCTATATGTTTCTATATGTCTAGTCTTAGATAAAAAATACGATCACATCACCCCTGTTTTATTTACACTACACTGGCTTCCTGTTAAATCCCGTCCTGAGTATAAACCTCTACTAATAACGTATAAAGCTCTAAATGGTTTCGCTCCACAATACTGAGCTGACTGAGCTGTTTATTATAATCCACCTCGTCAACTTCCATCAAGTGCTACAGGTTACCTACAACTTCCTAAAATAATCAAAGTTACAGCGGGAGGCGGAGCTTTCTCCTACGAAGCCCCCAAATTATGGAACAGTCTTCCAATAAATGTTCTCAGACTCAAATGTGCTCAAGACTTATTTGTTTAGCCAAGCATTCGGCCTTTAGTCGTGATTCCGGTTTTAGTCCTTCATATGATAAAGGTACCAAAGATGACGTCTAATTCATTTCCTCTTTCTCCCGAGATGATATCAGACGCTCCCTCGCCCATCTCTTCATTGACATTTTAAAACATTAAAACAACATTAAAACATTTAAATGTTTTAATATAGAATGTTAATGATGTTTATGACCCAAAAGAGGATGGGTTTCCCTTCTGAGTCTGGTTCCTCTTAAGGTTTCTTCCCTTTGATCTCAGGGAGTTTTTCCTTTCCACTCTCGCCATCTGTCGCCATTTGGCTTGCTCACTAGGGACAACAGAATCCAATTTGTGACACTTGTTCATGCATCGACGAAAAGCTGCTTTGTGACAACGTCTATTGTAAAAATCGAATTGAATTGAATAGGTTTGAGATGAACTTGTGTATGGATGTAACCTCGTGTGTGTCGCTGAGATGGCCACTGATGCCGATGGCGACGTTAAGTAAGCCAAGTAAGCAAACAAACAAACATTATTTTGGTTTTGGGGCAGCTTTGGCGACCTCTTGTGGTGGTAGTTGGGTCTCCCAGGTTCTCTAATAGATTGTGGCAGCTCATTCCCTTAAGCACCTGCAGATCACCTGAAGCAATAAGCACGCTCTACTTATGAAGCAGCTTGAAGAGTGGCTAACTGCTGCTTTGTCAGTGTGCATGCCCTGTTACTTCGCCTTTTTAAGTTTGCTGCTGCGGATTTTGAGCTTGCTTTACCAGACGATCTGAAGGCACGTTTAGATGTCCTCCTTCACCAGCTTTGGAGCTTATCAGCATCCCTCACCGGCAACACCTACTCCACTTGGATCACCATCGCCCGTCACTCGCGCACTGGACCCACCATTATTTTTGTAAATAAACTACAATTTTTGAACCTTATTCCCAGTCGCTTGTGTGATACCCAGACAAATCGGTTCAATGCCCAGAGGCCTCAGTCCGACACTCTTGGATAACAAGGCAAAAAAATAATAATAGGTAAGAATGAAACTACTATACTCACATTATTGTTAAGTAAAACAGAATCTTTATAGTTCATCCTAATTGTCGAAAAAAAGCTATTCACAGGCCAGAAAAGTTTTTGGGAAAGGCATTTGAATAGGATAGTTGTGGGGGAAATTCCATAAATTAAATTGACATAAGTAGCATATTTTGATTCCCTTGGATGTTCAGGACAAACCATTTTACGTTCGATATTCGTCTGTGTCATATTATGAAGCTGTGAGCGGTAGGTATGGCCGAAATGGCAGATTTCATTTCTACCTAGATTTTTAAATGCTGTATCCAAGCAAAGTTAACCTAACAATTGTGGGTGGAGCTGCAACTCACTACCTTGCTCCTGACACTAGTCCTGCTCCTAGCACCTATATACTCAGAATGTATTATCTATAGTGTTTATATTGTCTAGTAATATTAACCCTTTTCTTTTTCTGTGTGTTGCTTCAAGTGATCAGGCTGTTTGTTTAGCCATTTTATATGTACTCCATGATTTTCTAACACAAGTATGGCTTGGTTGTTCAGAAGTATTTTTTCTTTGGCATGTCCCTCGTGTGCCTTTCTCTGCTTCGAGTTGCCCTGTGAGCACGAGACACCCCGTAATAAGCAGGCATTACTGCCCAGTCTGCATTCACAGTATGAACACGGTGCGTTCCCAAGGTATTCTCGATATCCACAGTCACCATCCTTTCTCAGACCGCTCGCTGAGCAAGGATTAAATAAAATAAAACAAATCTCTTGTTCACCTTGCTTTTGGTCTTGATGTTTTGTTTCTGCGCCCAACTCTTCCGATACCTACCAGTTCCCATTTTAGTACTTTGGAATTCACCTTCAAGGACAGTAACACGTTGATAACGCTCTCACCCAAACATTATGGGTAACCTTGCATCCTGTCTAAGTGTGTCTGTCTGGGTGCACTTGCTGAGATATGCCCAACGCTTCCCCCTGCTTTGTGAAGTAATCCATATTTACGTATGCAATAAACACACACGGCTTGCAGCCATGGCCCTGTCTGAGGAAACAAGGTCACACAGGCATGACTAAGGTCAAAAGTAATTTGGCCAAAAAATCGTTACCGACTAGGCAGACTCCAGGAATCAGCTACATGGCTTTAGCTGACCTCATAGAAACCTGAATCCGTCCATTGTTTCTCTCTCTCACGCGCACATTTGTCACAACAGCGTTCTGAACGACCATGAAGCCAAATTGTTGGCCATACCTGCACATCAGTTTCCATAGGAAGTGCATCGCGGGGTGATCGCAGTTGCTGGATTTCGGACACTGTGATTGCCTAGGAAAATCATTGGCCCTCGGGAACATCCGAGATAATTTGGAACAGCAATTGAAACACCACAATAAGCAGCAACAAACTTTAGAGGAACTGTACACCCAGTCAAAAAAAAAATGTGATCTGCTGCTATGACTTTCCTAACATGAAAGGAACACATCAGCAGATATGAGAAAGAAACTTCACCTGTAAATTGTACACTCGATAAAAAACTATTTTTTGTGAATGTACTGATTCTCTGTAAGTGAGTACAATGTTAGAGTGAAGTTCATAAGTTTACTTTTGAAAGGAGGCCCTGTTTGACTGCCTCTAGTCTGGAGAAAAGGCTCCATATAGTAACCCGTACTGGGCCTGTGGACTTTCTGTAACCACACCAGCAGTTGGGGCATTGTGTTGCTCCACATCAAGGGTCGGAGTGAAGCACATAGAGCAAGGCCTCCATATTGACGATAGATTTTCTTCTGCAAAGCACCTGGAAATGGTCCGAGTCGAGACAGGGGTGTGTAATGAAGATACTAGCTATATGTATGGATGGCAGAAACAAAACTGTGGGAGCGGCAGATCAAATAAACACTTGATAAGCACATAAGCACTCTTTAATATCTCCCTAGTTTTTAGACAGAATCGAAATTAATTCTGACTTTAGTTTTTTTTTTTATGAACAAAAAGACACCTGCAATCCGACGTTTTGTGCCCTTGAGTTCCGGCAGATATCTAAATAGATATCAGACTCACACAATGCTCAGGTCAGCCAAGCCACTGGCTCTCAAGTTTATCTGCTGCTGCAAAACACTGAGCTCTCAAAATGTTATGCCCCCGTTCTGGCATCCCCTGGTGCTGCAACAGCAACCCCCACCCTGCCCTGCAATAGACTGGGATCATGCTCAGGGCATTTAGAGATACCACTTGACCAAACACCTTTGGAATGTGGGAGTAAACTGGAGAAAACCCACATGAAAAACATACGAACTCCAGAAAGGCAGAGAAACGAGAGAAAATATTAAGCTCTATACTTTTTACCCTGTTTATTCTCTTAATCCCTTACCAAAAAGCGAAGGGCTTTAGTGATCGGCGCATAAGCTAGCATCAAAAGATTTTCCATATAGTTTATGTTGCCAAGCAAAGGTTCATGGGTGTTGTGAAAGAGAAGTGGTTATGTAATCGAGGAACGCTCTTTTACCTCAGAATTTACTTTTGGAAGTCAACTATGGTAATGCGGAGTAAATATTATACATAAAGCGAAACATAAATCTGTTTCATAATTAGCTTTTCTGTGAGCGAAGCTTATCTTGTAAGAAGGAATCCCTATGCAGTTTCTTAGAAATTGTGGCTAAACAAACACACACAGGTTTAGAGTTGGTCATAAAGTGGTGATAAGGAAGTATGAGAAGTGCGTAATTACGCAGGGGTGTGTTAGTGCTCAGAATCAATGGTGCACGATCAGTCATTCCAGTGATAGCAACTGTGCGTTTGCGTGTGTGTGTGTTGCTCTTGGAAATATGCACTGGGAAGGCGGCCTACATTTTTTCTTCGCAGTGAAAAAGACATTCTGTCCATCAATGAAAGAACTCAAATCTTTAACGCCAGCTGTGCCGTATGCTAACATGATCTGCAGACGCTATGTAAAATTCAAATACCTATGCAGTCTTATCAATTTTAGGGTACTTAAACATAATTACGTTGTTTAGTAATGTACCTTGTTAGCATAATATCTATCCTTCACCCCATGGCCAAAAGATTGTGGATGCCTGAGCATTGTGTTTTAAATCTACAGACATAAATATCTGATTACCTTACTTATGTGTTTAATTGTTCAAACTGTTCTTAGCACCGCCACCTCACAGCTCTCCATTCCATTACCAATCGAATCATGCATGATAGGTTAATCGGTGTTTCTAAAGTGCGCTTAGCGTGTGTGCCTGTATGTGCCCTACGAGGGACTGGCACCCCGTTTAGAGTTGTTCTGCCCTGTGCCGCCGGCTACACACCAGCTTTCCCAAAACTTTCCCCCGACTACAGTAAGTGGGTAGTAAACTGAATGAATGAATAGCTGAAGAAAAGAAAGAAAAGTTTTTGCTCCATAGGGATGTGTAGGGATTTACAAACCTTACAAACCCAAAAGTATTAGCTCAGGTCCAGTCCTGGCTCATAAGACATGGCTTAAAAACTGCATTCCAGTTCAAACCAGAGGTGTAAGATAGTCAAGTTCCATCACATAAAACCCAGGGACTGGTTTCTTCTGTGGTTTCTGGGGTGATTCAAGCCTTGGTGACATTAGACAACCATTTTGGAAGATTTTAGAAGCTTTAATGTATAGACAACTAAATATGGGACCAATCAGATGCCTCCGTGATGGAACTGCATGATGGCTTAGAGTCTCTCTGTACTTCTCAGTACAAAAAAAGCCCATTCATTTTGTCCAAATATCTCCATTTTGCAGAAATACAGCCTCAGGTCTTCAGGGAACCTCACCATGCTTTGCTGGACACAGCCAGTTGGTGAACACACTACTGTCTTTTAGAACCAGAAATCTCTTATTTCTCAGCTGTTCTGAGCATCTGCTGCCATTCTACTGCACCCCACTTCTACTGCCTTTTGGTAATTGTCCATAGGTGTGTTGTTTGTCTTTTTGGCACTCCATTGCAACTCCTCCATGAAGACCATTTTTTGACAATAAATGGGTTTTTGCTATTAGAGCTGAGAGAAGAATCTTCTGAAGAAGCAAATCTGAGGTACTTCAAGTCCTTTGTTCGGAAAGCACAGCTGGAAACACCTGTGTACTACAAAACGTGGGAGCTTGGGAAAAACCTTTCTCGTGCAGGATTATCATTTTTTATTGAATTGCTTATTCGCTCTTGCCGTGATGTAAGATTTTAAGGTCAAGTCTTCTAACCACAGTCTTTCGCAGCTTTTGTTTTTCAGGTGACGGTTGAAATGCTCGAAATAAAGTGCAGTTAAAATTGTTTTTTATTGTTCTAATTCATTTTTATTTTGCTTTAATATCTGCGCTCTGCTTTATTTCATTCCTGTTTTGCAATTTTAATCTGATTTCGGTTTGCATTGTTTACACCTTAATCCTGATCATCCTGAAATTATGAGTGGTTGTTCTTATAATATTGTGTGGACAAAATGTTATTAAGCTCTAGCGTGTTTTATCTTGTGGAGACAAGAGAAAAATCAAGTACAGCCAAAATATATGCTTTAGGTCACTGAGGATAAGGTTAAGGTTAGGCGTAAGTGTGGCTTTATTTATCTGCAGTAAGATGATGTCAGTATAAAGTCCTCACAGTAAGCACAAATACTACCACTACTAATTACTACTACACACACACAAACGAACACAAATTTTGTTCGAACCGCCTAGCTTGAGCACAGGCTAGTCATTGGTTGCACCTGTGCCTTTCGCGACTTAGACTTTAGCATGATCTTAATCGTAAACACAGATTATTTACATGGCTGCTCTTCCTCTTCCGTCAAACAAGCCTTCAGTCTCACACTTATGTGTGTGTGTGTGTTACAGGGAGAGACACATTTTGCAGAGTTCGACATGGTTATCAATAGGCATGGTCTCTCGTGGATGGATTTGTGCTGTACATAACAAGGGTGTGGAACGTGCTGGTGACGCCACTGGTTATAGTCCAAGGATCAAATAACACGGTTGAAAAACACACACATATACATACACACGGTCCAAAATGCACGCTCAGAGACTCGTGCATTAGGGAGGTGATGTCATTGCATTTGGAATCGTTAGAAGTCGCCGATTTGATGGTTAAAATATTAGCAGGTGGAAGGGATGACAGGACGACTGAAGAGTTTCGGAATCATGGTGTGTACAACTCGGTCCAGAAACCATAGTACCACGGGGATTGTTTTTAATGAAGTAAAGACTTTCGTAGGAAGTTTCATTGGCGAACTGGGGATAGGACAGGCACTCTGATTGGTCTGTGACTACACAGCCCCATGCTCAGCAGAGTGCAATACACTGTGTGTTGTGGTACATTCCACACGCTCCCAAGATTGGACATTTCTGTAATTTGTCAGTTCAGATCAGCTGATTTGTCAAGTCAAGATGTATTTCTATAGCACCTTTGCAATAGAGCATTGTCTAAGAGCAGCTTTACAACATCATGTGATATAAGAATCCCAACTTCAGTGAACCTGGGGCGACAATGGAAAGGAAAAACTCCCTAAATGTTGTAAGAGAGGCCATAGACTCAACAGGGGAGCATCTTTTTTGGGGCGGCGGCCCAGATGTTAACTGAAAGAATTAAGTTTGCATTCATAATAGCAACAGATAAATAAATGAATTAATGTAAAAAAAATATGCATATCTGAACATTTCTTTGATCAGTCATAAGATCCCACGCTTTGCTTACCATCTAAATCAATCACTAATGATATAATCAAAGTTTATCAATTTGTGTCTGGTCATCTTTTTTTCCACTCATTTGTGTATAATCATTGAGTGTAAGGTGGGGCATACTTACAGTGTAACACAGTTTTTACCAGCAACCACATATAGGTTGAGTGATTATTACATTACATTTGCTAATTACAGTACAGGGTACACTTACTGGCCATATTATTAGATATGCTTTATACCGTATATCTTATATTACTACTACTAGTTCATGCGTTTAGAACCTCCAGACTGGATTACTGTAACGCTTTACTCGCTGGATGTTCTAGTAAATCTCTAAATAAACTACAACTAGTGC
>JAUZST010008660.1:0-13446 GCA_034779995.1 Parotocinclus haroldoi
GACACTCCAGTGACTCTCAAAATAAAACAGTAGGGATTTTTTTTGGACATTTTAGAAGATTATAGGATTGCGTTGACAACAGGTCAGCTCATCAGTTTTCTGCCCTGCTAACCTTAAAGTCCATGCACAATTGGTTTGCCTACTGTGAATGTGAAGTTAGTTTGCTTTCACAGAACCTTAACCTCAACTCCATCAGACCTTGTCTAACATTAGAAGCCGGCCTCACAGTCAAGTTCCAAAATCTAGTTGAAAGTAGTTGGTTTTTTTTTTTTTTTTTTTTTTAGAATAACAATTGTAGAAGCAGCGTTGAGGGACACCACATTAGTACCATGTTTTCGGTGTCATTTTGGGTGTCGGGAACTTTAGTTTATATAGTGTATATGCTGAGAAGAGAAATCGGATATGTGGATATCTAGTTACGCAAACCTATGCATATATGTATTTCATATCCTTTTTTGCCCAGCGTTATTCATTGCATTTCATAACCCATAGTAACAATGAATAAAGAATAGATTTCTGTTCATGAATGATATTAATAAGAGCGGATGAAACGGCAATAACTCGTATTTATTACAATACGCTTTTCAGTGACGTCACGATCTGTAGTTGTGCTGAAGCTTGCTAACGAAGTGGCAGCAAAACAGTAATTAAACCATGCCGCAATTTGTCACTGTAAATAATAAGGGAGTTGGTCAGCGTTATGTAAGCACCTGTCATACTCACAAAGTCTAGCAATCAGTCACAATGCCCGGACGTGAACTCGACTATCTGCTCATTTTACTGGATGGGTTTTATAGTGCTTGGTCTAAAACGGTTCGTGGCTGTTTTTCAGGAACGCCGTGATGTTTAATAACGAGCACATGGCAGATGTGCATTTCATTGTGGGCCCTCCAGGAGCGGTGCAGAAAGTTCCAGCACACAAGGTTTGTTTATGTAGCTCATATTTCTCTGAGAGGCTGTTGTGAACATGGAATCCCACACATACTGTTTGTGTTATTGTTTACAGAGAAAGCAGATTAGGTCTAATGTTTGTCCTGATGAAATCAAATTATATACGGTTATACCCACTAAACAATGCCCACCTACTTTCCCTAATAAGCACCTATATAAGCATTAAGCAATGACGTCAGCAGAGGGCTGTGTTTCTGAGGGCTTTATTACTGGCCATGCTGCCCTCTTACCAGCACATTACACATGGCTTAGTCACTCTATAATGTTAGAATTAAACCTGATAATTAAACTGAATTATTACTATGATTATTGTTACTGAAAGGTAAAACATTGACGCAATTAAATATGCATACATTTCTGTACACAATCTTTGTAAATCTCTCAATTCTGGACGATGTTAAACATAAATTTATGTTTCACTCTGAGGGCATAACGAGGCACATGCAAGCACATTGCTCTGTGATTGATATATACTGAGGTCTATACTCATAAACTTGAATCATACTCCAGCCTGTTAATTCTTACACTTCTAGCTAAAACAAAATGATTCATTCATTTTCTCTCCCTCTCTCATTTTCTCCATCTCTCTTTTTCCCCCTCTTTTTCTCTCCCCCCCTCTCAGTACGTGCTGGCAGTCGGAAGCTCAGTTTTCAGTGCCATGTTTTACGGTGAACTCGCCGAAGGACACACGGAGATCCATATTCCAGATGTTGAACCGGCTGCTTTCCTAATTCTGCTCAAGTAAGCCACAATTGAGGCCCGAGCTTTTGTGCATCAGTGGATCTGCCCTCTTATTTCTCTGCTATTAGACCTGATTGATGTGCGTTTCAAATTTAGATGGATAGGAAAGATGACCTAAAGCTGCAGGAATGAGACATAATGGCAATATTTCTGTACGCTGGAACAGATCGGCTACCATCGTTAAAATCCCTACGAGCATCTTGCCATATATGGCTATTAAACAGATGAGATCACAACCCGGAGTTCGCAGTAATGCAGCTCGGTCATCAAGGGCACATTTTAAGAGAATTGGGGGAGGCATTGGTCTTCTTTCAACAAAATGTTTCGCAAGCCAGCTACCTAAACGTTAAGCACAGACTCGCAAACTTATCCAGACAGTATAATGTACGCTTAGATTCACATTCAGCTGCCTGGGATCAGCTGTGATTCTCCCTGGCTAGAAAACACTTTCGGAGAAATAGTGGAAACAACTTTTGGAAACAATGCATAACTGTGGGGAGAATACAGTAGCCAAGCGCTTACGGTTCTGAATTATTGGACCAGTAGGTCTAGGGTTCAAATCCTACCTTTGCCAAGCTGCCACTTTTGGGTCCAACACACTTACACCACAATTGGCTTGATTGTAAGTGTGCTGTGAGTTGCTCTGGATACGGTCTGATAAATGACATGGGTGTAAATGTTAATAGCAAAATAAGTTGCTAAGAAACTTTGAGCACAATCAGGCCAAGGTTTGTATACATTTTAATCTGCCTTTTTAAAATCAGATGCGATTGATACTTCACTTAGCATGTCTAACATCACTGAAGGTCCTGAGCTGATCATACAGCCAATGTTTTCACTGTTGATCTGCGACCTACTTATCTCTCGACCGAACCAATTTGCTTTGCTGCGACTTGCAAGATCAGCCAAATGTTACACCTTGTACAGGAAAGATAACCTACAGTGCTGGACAAAAGTTTTAGACCACCATTAGAATAGTTCTGGCATCGCTCTAATGACCATATAGAATTTTTTCAATCTCTTTATCAGAATACGAACCAGAAAATACAGCAAACAGAAAAATAGATTTTATTGGCCATGGTGGCTATTATTTACTGTGACCTCCCCTTAAACTTGAGCAAGAACAGCTTCATGATATAGAATTTATATGATATGTAATCTATATCATTACTACTATAATCTATATCTATATCATTAATAAAATTATATTTACTTCATCATAAGCACCACTGCATTAGGAAAGCAGAAGTGAAACAAAAAGCTAGTGGTGATTTGATTTATTTGGCAACCCTTTTGACTTTAAGCTAAACCCCTTTTTAATGCCTCTGATATTGATTACTCAGTGCAGAACCTGGTGATGTTAAGGGTATGAAGTCTCATTTTTTTCCCCCTTTTTCCTCTTTCTTTTCCCCCCTAGGTACCTGTACAGCGATGAGATCACGCTGGAGGCGGAAACAGTTGTTGGGACGCTGTACGCGGCCAAAAAGTACCTGGTCTTGCCACTGGTCAATGCATGCATCAGGTTTCTCCAGTCCAGGCTGGAGGCGTCGAACGCCTTTGCGCTGCTCTCCCACAGCCACGCCCTGGACGAGCCCGAGCTGGTGCAGAGCTGCTGGCAGGTCATCGATGCCCAGGCTGTTCTGGCACTGCACTCTGACGGCTTCCTCCAACTGGACTCCGGGACACTAGAAAGCGTCCTGCGGCGCGACACACTAAATGCCAAGGAATCCTCCGTGTTGCAGGCAGCACTGGCGTGGGCTGAGGCGGAGTGCCGGCGGCGTAACACGAGCACCAGCGCTTCAAATAAGCGAGCAGTGCTGGGCAAAGCACTCCATCTTTTGCGCCTACCTGCCATGACCCTGGAAGAGTTTGCCAATGGGGTGGCACAGTATGACTTCCTCACTCCTCAGGAGACGCGCGACATCTTCCTCTGGTTCACGGCCGCTGAGAAACCAAGCCTGAATTTTCCCCTAACTCCAAGGACGGGTCTCAAGCCACAGCGATGTAACCGATTCAAGTCCTCAGCGTTCCGGAGCAACCAATGGCGCTACCAAGGACGCTGCGATAGCATCAAGTTCGCGGTGGATGGTCGTATTTTCCTGGCCGGTCTCGGACTTTACGGATCCAGCAAACGAGAAGCCGAGTACAGCGTACAGATCGAGCTAAAGAAACAGGAAGCGGTGGTAGCGCAGAGGATCTCGACGTTCGTGTCGGACGGTTCGAGCTCGGCCTTTGTCGTGTTTTTCGAGCAGCCTGCTCAACTGGAGCCGGACGTTTTCTACACGGTCAGCGCCGTACTGGACGGGTCCGAGCTTAGCTACTTTGGTCAGGACGGTATGACCGAGGTCCGTTGCGAAAATGTCACGTTCCAGTTCCAAAGCTCATCGGACAGCACTAACGGGACAGGGGTGGAGGGGGGACAAATTCCTGAACTGGTCTTTTACACGTAAGGATTCAGGACCGGCGCGCTGGATTGACAAGGGACCACGGGGTGACCTGGATCTGAGAACGTCTGGCACCTAGGACACTGGATTAATGAGTGGTACGTCACTGACTATGGGCTGTGAACGGTGAGGCCACGAGAAGGAAGGACATGCATGAGGAGGGTGGAGGTGGAAGGACGTTTCATTATCACACCATGACACCAAGCACTGGTATATAACTTCATGTTACCGAGCCAGGGTGGGACAGTAGGGTTGAGTCCCTCATTTCTTACAGTTGTACAGGCCCATTGGACTCCTCTGACGAGGGTAATCCAGAGTAAAAGCACGGACTGTTTTTGACTCTTTCAGGACCATACCGTGGGGAGAAAAGTCTTATATTCAACATACTATGGACTGCTCCATTTCATAGGGGCTTCTAGCAATGCTCAGTTAAGCTCTAGCAAAACAACGCAGGGAACGTATTGCTCAATAGGTTGCACATCTGGATTAATGTAGCATAAGATCTTCATAAGCATTTTATATACTAAAACGGAGAGCGCAAAAACCAACGGAGCATGTAAGAGCGATATACAGTCAACCCCTTTTTTCCCCCAGTGTACCTCGTTCCAGGAAATCAAACGCACGCACATAACGTCTGTTTCGCATTTAGATCCATGCTTCAATAAGGGCATTATCCATATTATCAAGGATATTAACCTACATGACTCTATTATAATACCATTTTCACCCTAAAACGTTTTATTGAACCCATGCAGCGTCAGCGTGAGCAGACTGAATGCTGAGCAACGTTTGGTTGCCCCTTTGCTGCTTATAAGCACAGAGTTAGCAATGACAAACTGCTACCTGCGCTGAATCTGGATCGGCAGCACGAGAAACGTTCATAGATTGCAGGACAGTTGTAGGTTCGTTTCTATTTGTGGCTCAACGCAGATGCAACACAGTGGAGATGCACTGGTTTTTCCACAGCCACTGAGGTTCTACACCCTTCATTTCCCCGCACACGTCATAAATACAAGAAATGTTGCGCTGTCACAAAAGACAGTTTAACAGTCCATCTCAGCACAGGGTAAGGAGTGAAATCGTATATATTAGTATATGGTGTAGTCAATACACATACAAAGTAGTTTCCCATAAAGCATTTGTGCGACGTTCAGATCACGTAACCCATCGTGGACGTTAAGCAACACACACCTCTAACAGGACCCCCCACATCCATTGTTTGGTATGCCAAAGTCCGTATGTAGTTACTACCCATTTACAGCGATGCCAGTACTTTATACTGCCGCAGCACACTAACATTTTGGAACGTCTACTTTAATTGTCCCGATGTTCCCCTCATTTGAACACTGCATAGGCGGGGAATTCAGCCGGCGCATTTGGGAAGCAAACATTCGCAGCAGCAAAAATGTCACCTAAATTTAGTCGACACCGTTCTTTATATATACACACTTACACACACACACACACCAGTTGTGCCCCAGTTATACGAAGCAGCGTATCGGAAGATATCGTGCGTTTAAAATAATACAAAATAAACTACCATGTTACTCAACCAGTGAGTAAAACCGTAGGTTGAAAATATAAAGCCACTCAGAACCCAGTCTACTGCCATCATTTTCCCAATCGTCATTTGTAAAAGTGGGTTACTGGTCTGGGGTACAGGGATTAAAACCACATGTTACAGCAAGAAAATCATCGCTGTGTGATTTCAGCCATGAAACCGCCCGCGTTCAGATACCAGAGCTTGACCGTATCACTGATTATTACGAGCTGTGAAGCTGGAACAAGGTTAACAGTGACTTGTAACGGAGACGCTTGAGCGCATGTTAGCCAGGACATTTGAGAATGGGACCGCTGACTTTGCAAGCCTTCAAGAGAATGCTCCTCACTCTTATTTATTTAAGCCTTGTATTTTATGATTTTAATTTAAGCAATTTTTATTTTGAACGCCTGTAAATTTGCTGCACTCACTACACGCAGCTCGTCGTATGTGCTAATTTATTGTTTACCTTCCCAACTCGATGCTGACCACGAGAACGTCTGCCAACGTCTTCTGCATCTGCACTACTCGAACTGACGTGAAATAAAATAACGGAGAAGATATGCAAGACCTGAATAACCTTGTGAATGTGCTTTTGATTGCAACAATTCAGCGGAATACTCTGCTCGCATTGTACGTACAAGAAGTTAAAAAAAAAATATATCAAGTGGCACTGTCACATAAAAGACAGGTTCTCAATCTATAAATGTGTGTGTGAAAGAGAGATTCACACAGGGTGAATCTAGATAGATTTTGCTCATCTCATATAGTGAAGTAGTACTGGCTGTTATGTCAGTACCACTACAAAGAAGTATCCCATGTAACATTGCTAAAGACAGTTAATACTCTTCACCATTGTCTATTTAAGCCTCGTATTTAATTTCAGTTCTCTGGTACTGGAAGCTGAATTGGCAGCACGGGGGCTGGGTGGGGTAGCACCGCTGCCTCACAGCAAGAAGGTCCCGGGTTCAATCCCAGGGTGGACTGGCCTGGGTCCTTTCTGTGTCGAGTCTGCATGTTCTCCCCGTGTCTGCGTGGGTTTACTCCGGGTGCTCCGGTTTCCACCCACAGTCCAAAGACATGCGCGTTAGGTTAATTGATTACTCTAAATTGCCATTTACTTGTGTGTCTGTGTGTCTGTGTGTATATATATGACTAGTCTTGAGATATATGTATATGTGTATAGATATAACCTTGTGCGTTTCGCTGAGATGGTCACTGATGCCATAGCAACGTTAAAGAAGCCAAATGAATAAACAAACAAACTCGATGCTGAACAACCAACAGCCAATTTAAGCAAGATGAGAATAACCTTGTTAACGTGACGTTGTTCTGCGCTGTCGCAGAGCACTCACAGGATATGAACAGGAACACTTAGGAACATTTCCAACCCAGTGTGACCGGTCTGGTCATAAATGAGTCAGCAGAGCGAGGTCTCATTACTGGCTAATGGTGATGGGCTTTGCACTGAAACCATCGGTGGATGGACGCAAGCTAAAATTAAAAGGCAGCAGCACTGCATTATCTTATCAGCCAGGCCACACGAAGAGCGAACAGAGCGCTGTGTGTCCATAAATAAAAAGCCTTACCTATGGCTGGAGCGTTGATGCAGAGTTCTCTAGCCAACACCAGGAAAGTCCTTCCCAGCACGTACACATTCACCTACAGATAGAGAGATGAGCTTAGAAACCATCGCAGTGTTCTTAATGGTGGTCGTGATAACGACGGTGAGTCGACCCCCCTGCATTTCCACTTTCTGCCACAAGATCCCGAGGTCACGTGTCCTCAGTTCCCAGTCAAGTTAAATCAAGAACCCAAAGGTTGTCACTTTTAACCTTTAATGCATTTGCATTACAAAGTGGAAAATCATGGGTAAAAAGCTCAAACACATCTAAAGTAATAATACTACAGTACTTAAAATGGTGAAGAATTTGTACTTTTTTGCAGCTGACTCTAGCCGCCCTGGCGAGATGTCATTCTGAACTACTACATCGTACTAGTTTTCTGTTATTCGGATGTGATTTAGGTGTACACGAGACGGATTTTTATCCCTTACTATAATTCGTAAGCCGTTAAAGCGAACGGACGGCGATCAGGTGGACGTTAAAACAGCATGTAACTGTATTAACTTCTGAATTCTGAACATGTCGTAGCGTTAGGAGGTTTACAAATATTAATCAAATTTGTTTCGGAAGCCAAAACCCCATATTTAATAGGGACACTGAGAATTTGAGTTTGAAAATATGATTCTGGTTCCTTTCACGGTTCCTCCCACAGTAAAAAAAAAAAAAATGCATATAGTTTTGATATATGATATACCTCAGGATAATATATCCCAGGAACTGTAATTAGTTCATCTGGACACAAGGTTTTCGCAGGAAAAACATTTAGTCATTTTTTAAAAGTGACTTCTACAGTCTGAGACTGAAGCAACAAGATATGACATGATAAGAATACTTTTTTCTGGATTATACAAATGTAACAAATGCATATACACATACCTTATGGCTGTGCAGTGCATGTGCTTTTTAATGGAACAACTAATTTAAGCTCGTTCAGCAGCACTAATAGAGACACTTTGCTGTTACGCTCGTACAAACTTGAAACATTTTATCACCCACAGTGGGACAGCGATAAAAGTACATCATTATATATGAAAATAGCTTGGCTTTGGACCAACTAAATAAGCAACCACGAGGAACAATGAAGTGTTTTTGTCTTTTCTGCAGTCCTCAAGAGTTTAGCCAAATTAGAACTAGAGCGTGAAATACATGAGTCCCAAAGAGCTATTCCATTTCCTGTAATATAATCAGGCTTTTAGTTCCAAAATAGTTACAGTAACCAATAACCAAGTAACCCAGTTATAAAAGTAGTGATATCCAGTGATGCACATGCTCCATATTTACCAGTACACCTTTAATCCACACAAGACCTATGGTCTAATGACACGTCTTTACTCCTCACTTCACATTATAAAAGGCACTATTCCAATAAGGCAATCTGAAATTGATAAGGTCGCAAAAACTGCATTCTGTACCAAGGAGCCAGAATGTTAAGCCCATTAAACCAAGCAGTTAGTTTGCAGCACCATACAAAAATGAATATTTGCCGTCTAAAATTCCCATATTTTAGTAACAGAAATAGAGAGGGAGCGCGTTACTGCGAGTTACATAATGGCTATGATTCGGAGAGTGCCGTAGACAATCACAGCCATAAAGTTATTCGCGATAACACGACCTTGGGTTCTACTGCTTTTACACAACAGGGTTTCGTTAGAACAAAAAGAAATCAATAAATAAATAGCTCTCTCTCTCAAATTCTGAAATTTGGATAACACTGAACAATCTTGAACCCCTATACAGTGTTCCCTCGCCACTTCGCGGTTCACCCTTCACGGCCTCGGTGCATCGCGGGTTTTCAAAAAATATTAATGGAAAAAATATATCGCAGATTTTCGCTGTTTCGTGGGTTTTTGCGGAACTTTTACATTTTTTTAGAATCCAAAAATATATAAAAAATATTAATTCTCACAATAAAGGAATGTTAAAAATGATCAAATATGAGGATTTACAGTAAATAGCTGTCGTATCTACTCAGTGTGTAGGATATGAGGTGCTGTAAGCTCGGTACGGACGGAGCAGGTGTGATATGAGAGTGATGTATGGTGTGTTAAGTAAAGGCAACGTTTACACTACAATAGAGTATTTACTCAGCGGATGAATACTCACCAAAAACGAGAAGTAAGACTAGAGTATGGGCTGCCTGAGTCTCTAGTTTTTATCTGCGCTGTTGTGTTCGCCGTTTGTGAAAGTTTCATTAAAGACTGAATTCATTCAAGCCCTACGATTCCACCCAAACATTCTGCAAGTTCTACCGCTAAAATAGTGTAGAAATACTTCCATAAATATAGCATCCCTACTACACAGATTTTCGTTTATCGGGGGTGGGCCTGGAACGTAACCCCCCCCCCCCACCATAAACGAGGGAACACCGTATACACTACACCAAAATGTAAATCCACAAACTGAGTTGTTGCTATGCACTTCTACCACTCTCTGTTAGGTTAATATAACACTTCTAAGTAACATTACTTTAAAACACAAGTGCAAATAAACATAATAATAAAGGTAAAAGCAATTCAAATGAAACAATAGAATGTAGCTAATCATTAGGGCTATTCTGTTATTTGTCTATGTTTGTGTGCATAAAGTTTGTTTTTAAGTTTGTCGCTCCCTAAACCCAGAAAAAAAAAAAATTTCAGAGCTCCTCGAACTATCACAGTTTCATACTCCACCCTCTCCATAATGAAACATTTCACACACAAAAAAAAAAAACCTCTTTCAGCTTCTGGAATTTGGATAACAATGCTTTAAACTCTTCACCCACACACTCCCCTCCATCTGGACCCATTAATGGGAAGGAGTTCCAGGTCATGAGTGTTATAGTGAGAGAGTGTCTCCATACACACTCCTGACCCCAGACAAAAGATGCACCTCATGCCTGAAAAGGAACAAATTTATGGGTTTGGTTCTGGCTCAGACACTATTGTGTGTATTGGCACTATGAGAGTCCAACAGGGTCATAATTCAGGAGCTGACATCTTATGCCTGCTATCAAACAAACACACACACACACACACACACAGACACACACAGACACACACAGACACACACAGACACACACAGACACACACAGACAGTTTTTGAGCCTGTAGACCAGACTGTAAGTGAAAGCTTGCATGATTCAGGACGTTTTTACTCCAAAAGGATGGTAGAGCTTGTAACAAAGTTTAAGCATGCAGGAGTCACACGTAAATAAACAGTTGGGTTTCTTGCTCTATACCTTTTCTTTGCTGGAAGGGGCGGGGCTTGTGAGTGACAGAGGTGCAGTCTGAGTGGCTTTGGGCTCACTGGCCACACCCCTAGGCACTTCAGGCACTGAACTGAACCTCTTGTCAGTTACAGGTCCTGCCTCCTGAGGCTCTGCCTCTGCAGCATGCTCCACTGTCCATTGGGAGAGAGGTACAAGGGCTGATACTAAGGCATCATTCAAATTCAGTTCCTTTTATTCATAAAATAATAAGGATCTTAAGGTTTATTAAAAGGCATGCATGAAATGAACGGAAGGGAGAAACCAAGCAAAGCACAAGATGAAGCATAGTTGGGTGAACAACCTCCAATGTGAAAGGAGCCATCATCTTGTCGCAGCACCAGAAGATTGTGTATATGTAGGGACATCGGGTTGGGTTCCGGTTCTGTACTGTTGTCCCTTTGACCATCATCCTAAATCACATATGACATCAAGACTTTAGTAAGAGTATGTACAACATCATCAATTTCTATACACAATGAATTCGGAAAGTTTTCAGACCCTTTCACTTTTTTCCACATTCTGTGGGTTTTATGGGAAAGTGGCCAGAAACCTCTTCTCAGTAAGACACATGAAATCTGGAGTTTGTAATAAAAAAACTCCAGACAGGTTTTTTACTGTCTTTTACTAAGGAGAGAGTCCTGCCTGGCAACTCTACCATAAAGCCAAGATTGGTAGATTGGTGCAGTCATGGCTGCCCTTCTGAAACGTTCTCTTGTTTCTTTCTATGATTTGCATGGTTAGCTGGGAGACCTCATCTAGATGTGTGTGTATTTCAAAGTCATGTCCAAACAACTGTATTTTCCACAGGTGTACTCTAATCAAGGTGTACGAACATCTTAAAGATGATTATGAGAAATGGGAGGCTCTCAGACCTAAATTTCAAGTATCAAAACAAAGGTCCTGAATACCTATGTCAACGTGAAATTCATTCATTCATTCAATTTCTTATCCTCTTGTTCCTAGTCAGGCTCGCGGGAAAGCCGGTGCATAGCCGGTGGCACAGGGCGCAAGGCATGCATGTCTTTGGAATGTGGGAGGAATCCTGAGTACTCAGAGAAAACCCACGCAAACACTGGCAGGACATGCAGACTCTACATACGTGGAGCAAGTCGTTTACTTTTTTCAATTTATTTTCAGTTTGCTTAGTTATTTAAATTTGGCAAAACGGTTACAATAGCATTTTTTTGTTTCAATCTTTATACATGTACACATTATTTTAACTTTTTACTCTTCTCGAAAAATGAATGTTTTCACTCAGCTATTGAACAAAAAGTAAAGCTAAAGCAGAACTAGAATTAACAGAATAAAACAGAACTTACAAATATAAACCATTGATTCAAGTGATTTCTTTTACCGCAGCTGAGTAGAAGATTTTTTTTCACCGAGTCAAGAGAATGTATTATTGCTTTGCATTGTTTACAAAAAATATCATGGATCCAACTGAACCATGTAGAGTGTATTGTTACACCTAGCATTGGCAGTTCCATTAATGATAAGTCTGATATCACACTTTGCATGACCTCAAATGTTGCACCATAATGCTGAATTTACTAAAGCTACTTTCGAAAGCTACCTTCAGGTTAACATGCGTATCCCTGATCATGATCTCCATTGGAAGCACTTGCGAGGTGGCATCATCCTCCATGAAGAGGGCGAGATTGCGCAGTGATGTCATAAGGAAGTCTGTGCTGAAAGCCCGGAGCTGGCACTTGAGGAAACCATTGTGCTCAGCCAGCGGGGAATGCACGGCTGCATCAGGCCCGCTTTCCAGGCGTAGGCGCACCACCGGACTCTGCTGATTGATGCAGGGCTTCAGGTCAGTGTTTGAACCTAAAACAAAATCGCATGCACACACATGAAAACAATCTTCAGCCAATCACCTGAACAAACTACAGAAGGCTTGAAATGAGAGCAAATATTTCAATTTTGTGTGGGAGTGAACACTTGTGCACTGCAAAAAATGTAAAATATATTAAATATATATTTTAAAAATGATCTTATTTTAGAATAATTATCATGCTCAAACTCGCATATTAGGAAATTACGTCACTGGTAAATTATCATTTCCGTCAAGGACCCAGAAGAACGAGATGTAAGAGAACTTGCAGAACAAGTTTTGGGAAACACTGCAGTACACAGTAGCCATTCTATCCAAATAATTAAGTATTGATTCTTCACAATAATCAGGATCAGCCATACTCTGGATCTCTTCATGCAGAAAACTTATGTAAAAGCCCATCTTCCCTGATCAATAATAAAGCAATCAAATCGAGTGACTCCTAAACAAATGTGTAAGACCATTCCAGCAGAGAATGAGGCAGATTGAGTGAGCGTGGCAGAGAAGAAGATTCTTTGATCTCCTTCTATCTTTTTGATCGTGTGCCTTACCAGCACGCATGGCCTCGAGCAATGTGCTTCAGATTTTAAACAGATTCACTAGACTGCTTTTAAATGAAGCTCACCTGGACTCAACTGTTCAGCTGTCTATGTCAACACTGTAAAGCTGCTAATAAATGAATAAGTGAGTGGACTGGATCGGTCCTGTCTCACTGTTCTGAATTTAGACATACGGAATAGACAAAACACTGCCTCTAAACCTGGGCTTATACATACTACAGAAAATGTTCTACAAGGCTGTAAGTGCAAACAAACAAGGAAAAAGCAAGAAGTGTGAGTTACTTTTCAGTAACATAAAACTTTCTCTAACAAATTGTGTTGTCTTTTTTATTTTTTAAATTAAACTTACATTTGCTGTATATAATTCCTCTAAAAGGTCTGAACCTTTGCATTTACAAACAATTTTAAATTAAATGCAAGAAAATTTGCAAGAAACTCCCTGCAGATCAAATGATACTGATCAACCATTTTACATAGCACTAGTCCTATACAGATTCTAGA